>QFDW01000656.1:0-14423 GCA_003315895.1 Lactifluus rugatus | reverse complement strand
GGCAGTCCTTGACAAGGTGTTCAGGTCCTCCTCGCATGGTAGTTACTCGCATCCCAGCCGGCCCCTATCCATTCACTTCTATTTATATTGAAATGGGCAACGTTCATAGATGTGGGCAAAAGCAATTAATCTCGAGGAACCAGGGGCTTTCCTGTCTTTGACGCAGGCCACTTAGGAGCACGCCCCACATCATGATCAGGAAAGAGGGACTTACCTACACGACCTATGTAGGTCTATATTGCTCGGTTAGGCTCGGCTAGGCAAGTCCTTTGTTTCTGATGCTCCTTGCTCTCTGGGCGAGCTTGCTAGGCATACAACTTACGCGCAGGGTTTACTTCAGGTACTTCCTTGCACTTTCGAATTCGGGACTTGATCTGCAAGAGCTTCTGTGATTGTCCAGGAGACTTTACGCCCACGTTCCACTGTCGTGGCATGGGAACAGGACCTGACGGCATTCTTGCCACTGGCTCAGAGTGAGTGTCATTACCCAATGCCCTCCTTGTCCCTTGCGGCGTAAGGTTAGCAACTCATTGAAAAGTTTTACTCTCTTTGAAGGAAAGGAGGGAAAAGAAAGAGACAGCGACCATAGTAAACAGGGTGGGAAAGAGTGGCAATATGGGGTCATTCCCGCCCCTCGATATGCCTGCCGGGACAACTACTGCCAACGATATGGCGGGTACACTGATACCGTACGTGTATACACGTTATGCGGTAAAAGTAGCTGGTATTGGCGAGTTACTAAGAAACCCCACTCGTCGAATTCTACGGCCATGACAATGACAGACAGCTAACATAACATTCATGGACCGTTTGATGTTCCGAATTTGTTGCAATGTTGATGTTGTATGTAACTATGACATAATACAAATTAATTAACAAAGTCTTATTCCGGAGGTATTTTATCAAGATTTCCGCAGGATCGGGAATCTTGCACCCGGTTTTGATATCCGTTCGTCACGAAATTTCTGCCTCGTGTCTTATTTCCGCAACTTCGCGATTTCGTATGCCCTAATATAATGCGAAGAAAGTTCAACGAAATACCTCATTTGTTTCAGGAATTACCACGCATTAATACTCTACACATAACATAAGAGTGCACAGAGAGCATCAAAGGGGGGCGACGTGATATTTGGTTAAATTCGCTAGTGCGACCTTGCGTAATATCTACAGGTTCCGCGGTCAAAACACCCTGAGCAGAGACCATCACATCTAACCAGCCGAAAAGCGGCAATCTCAGTGGGCCTTGATTTTTTAAAGTTCGGAACCTAGATGCTGGCCCCAGGGCCGCCCATGAACTTCGGAGGGACCGGTCAGATGTGTCCGGAGACAGAAAATCCTCAAAGGTTTGTCGCAGATATTGCGGGGAAGCTCAGCTTCCCGAACGTCACCCTGGAAGGTTTAGATCCCGCGCCATGGAGACGTGGGCAGACTTGTCGCGGGGAGGAGACATCTCTTGACGGCAGCGCGGAGGCTATTTTGAATGATCTAGATTGGGTTAATCGTAGGATCTGTTTGCATAGCTGGAAGTGTGCTAGTGTCACCGATAGAAACAAGGAAAATACAATGAACACTAAGAAGGGCTTGTATCACTTGTGGATGTTCAGAAATAGGAACTGGCCTTCTCACGAGTAAAATCAATTGATGAGCACGGGGATATCGATGTCATAGCCACTTGATTCGTCCACAGAGATGTGATGAATGGAATGGACGAGTGAAATGTATCCCACATCAGGCCGGAAGGGGCGCTAAGGTTAGCTCAAATGAGGGACGAACAAAATCAGATTTCTTTGCTTTGGGGGGAGACGCGGCCGGAGGGCCGAAGTGAGTTATCTCAGTAAGGCTATAAAGGTCGGAGAAGCGCGCGCCGAGCCGGGATAAGGGAATTTACGCGTAATATGTGGCAAGTCCCCTGAAATTTAGCGCGTGTGTCCGCCTCCCAGAGGAAGGCGCTGAACCTCTTCAGCTCGGGGGTGCGCTTATCTATAAAGTGGTATGCGCTGACATGAGTCTCTCGTACATGTGTCCTCCGTACCCCCAGAAATAAACCATCCCTTCCATCCCTTTTTGCACGCGACACCTTCCTTCACCACCTGTACTCTTCCGTGACCATGCCTGCTGCGCGAACGCGTTCCCTTAAGAAGGAAAAGGAAGAGGTAGATGGTGAACACTGTCTCCCCATTGCGCGTCGCGTCCATAGCTTGACAGTCTTCTCTTGCTTGTGTAGCGATCCGACTTACGTGGACTGATCCTGCAAAATCCCTTGCCACTCCACAACAGATCGCTTTTGCCCCTGCTGTTACACCGGGCACATATACGGAGGAGCCTCCCGTGGAAGGCCCAGAGGCAGCATCGACACTCTTCCCTTCGACCCAAGACACTGCGAGCACTAAGAAGCCTGGCCATGGAAAGAAGAAAGCAGATGACCATATACCCCGCCCACCGAATGCTTTTATCCTGTTTCGCTCTTCATTCATTAAAAGTCGACACGTCTCAACGGAGGTCGAGACCAACCACAGCACCCTCTCTAAGATCATCGGGCTCACATGGCAGAACATGCCTCATGAGGAGCGGCAATTATGGCACAACAAGGCCAAGATTGCCCAGGCCGAGCACAAGCGCAAGTTCCCAGACTACGCGTTCCGCCCCTCTCATGTGAAAAGCAAGGGCACCACCGAGAAGCGGAAGGTTCGAGAAGTTGGGCCAAAGGATATGAAGCGCTGCGCCAAGATCGCTCAGTTACTCGTAGAGGGCAAGAAGGGCGAAGACCTCCAAGCGGAAATGGAAGAGTTCGACAAGAGCCACATTCCCACCGTCGTCACCCGTTTTGACACTCCCATAACGGCGCGCTCGTTCCGTCGATCTTTGTCGGAGCCGGCTCCAGATACAGACCCTTCCGCTCCCGCGTTCTTGCGATCAGATTCTAAGCCATGTTCTCGGCATCTCAGGGCCACCAGCTCCCAGCCAACTATGTCGCGTCCATCAACTCCCAGAGAGGCGGAAGAGTCTGCGATTGGCTCCTCTCCGTCATCCGTCTTCAGCACCTCACCTTTCGCGAACCTTGTCGATACACCCACGGATTCTGTGTGGAGTGACATGCCTCCCCTTGTATCTCCTCCAGTCGGCTCTACGGACGACACATTCGTTACTAAACATGCACCTTCTCTTGTAAGTGCTGCAGTTTTTTTTGCTTTACTTGTGCGCGTGATGGTCAACCTTGTTCTTCTTCATCTAGGACTTTGACACATTCGTTTTTCATGAAGCGCCGGCAACATGCATGGAGTCTATTGACCCTCTCAGCCCTGCACCGAATGCTGAGCTATATAGTCCATTCCACGCGGAGACAGCAACAGTATCATGCGCACCTGGATCGTTCACACCTCCCCTTTCGATCGACATGTCCTTCTTGGAGCCGTGGTCACCATCATCGTTCCCTAGTTCACCGTGTACACCAGTCAGCTACTCGGCGGGACAATTTTCGCCTATGGAGGCGGTGCCGGCACCACCTGCTACAGCGTTCGATCCGTACAATGGCATGATGGCTCACTTCGATCCATGTGGTGCTGTCAGGTTTGACCACAGTCCAGAAACCCCAGTACATCCTGCGGGACTCGGAAGCGATCCTCTGATACACGTACCGCAATCCATGGATCATTACCTTCAAAAAGGGTCAAATCCGTTCTTCATTCACGAGTTTATCGCGTCAGAAGTAGCGAACATGGACCTTGCTGGTTCCACGGACATGTTCGTACCCTCCCCTCAGAGTTTCTGCTTCTGACCACACACTCCTTGTCTCCCCCCATCTTGTGCTTGTTGAACATCTTCGATAACATGCATGTAGCGGTAATGGCGTTTTCTCTGTTGTATCATATATTGGCATTGGATAGTGCACCCCAACTGTATCATTTACCCGACGGTCCCGCCCTTCTCCTGTATACGATTGCATTTTGATGGATATTATTTGTAAATACTTGCCGTGGTTACTAGAATGACAAGGGTGCTGACGTTATGGCACCGAATATCTGATGGATGGGCGACCTTCTATCGGTGACCGCCGGCGAGTTCGATAACCCGTGTCAGATGACGGGCGCATACGGCGATAGATGTCAAATTACGGCACATAAACTTAGTGCGTGAGAATGCTTTTCCCAGGGCTGGGAACAAGGTTGGGAAGTTGGAAAGCTCCGCTCCGGGACACGACCCGAATTGATCTGGGGCAAAAATTGGGGGTTCTGTCACAAAGTTGTAACACACGTACGGTGTCTTGGGTGGCTTCGATGGCCGCAAGGCCAGTAGGCGGAGTACTTTGCCAGTACTGTTACTCACGCATTGTGTACCGAATGTGCATAGCCAAACATCAGGACGTACGGATTTCAAATTACAGTGTGGGACTTGATGTTGGAAAAGGATCTAAGGTTTGGGGTAGAAAATGGAGGGACACCATCAGGTGAGCGAGAAGCACGTAGGTGATCGGAACGCCGGTGACTACTCAGGAACATTGAGATAATATGCCTAGAAGAGGGTCCTCCTTACAGACCAGAACTTCGCTAAGCGTTGGTTCGAAAAGGCACCGAGCTACGGGTTAAGAAATATCAAGACTGAATAACGCAGAATCTTTACCCATAATGACGAATATAGGACCGTATAGGGTATGGGCAACAAGACAATACAGGGAATGATCAAAGGGCGAGCAACTGAGACCAAAAAGGGGTAGGATGAGCGTCTAAATAACGTGAACAAGAGCAGAGCATGAGCGCGCAGACGCAAGACAGAATACAGCCGGTGATGACTTGAAGCATGATAATGGGCGTGTTAACAGTCGAAACGTCCCACAAGCAATCTATAGTCCAGATAGAGAGGGAGATAAATCTGACGAGGCGGACCAATCCCATGGCAGGGATTCGCAACGCCTCGCGGAGGCTACGGTCCAGGAAGTGAACAGAAACGGATATTCGCAGTCAGTATCCTCCCGCTGGGTTATAGGACATCTTTCGAAATGCAGTGTTATGGAGGTGTGTGTGGGGTCAAGGAAATGACGAATCATGTATAAAGTAAAGCAGGAGTTTTATAGCACCCAGCATGACTCCAACTGCCCTGCTCCGTAGTGCCTGCAAGCCCAAGTTGGAAGACAAAGGGGGACGCGTGTAAGGAAATCTCAATTTCCCATGCGGTGTCGTTTTCCTAAAAAAGAAATTGAATGAGACAAATTGGGAAGCCGGAGTATTTTGTCGGGACTGTTTCGCTGGAAAGGGAATAGATTCGAAATCCATCCCGGGGGTGGCACCGAAGACAATAGAACTGGCAAACAATTGAGGAGTCAGAAATGGAGCCTCAGAACAATTAATCACGTCCAAAGGTTTTATGAGTCAGGGATATGAGCCAATAATATGAAGCAGAACATGTGGCACTGGCGAGCCCCCGTCCTTTGCCTGACTCGCGTGTGGACCTTCCGGCTAAAGACAATTGATAGCGATTGGGAATTGAGGCCATTAGCAAAGGAAGTTATATATTTGCTATATTGCACTTGCCGATTTCGACCGATCAAACGAGGCATGGAGATTGTCCTCGCTTACGCTGGTGCTGTGTATGTCAGACTCAGGGTCGTTCCGACTTTCTCCAATATACTGAATATCGCTCACTCACTATATAATTCACCTCCCTGAGTCGTAATACCACTTTCGGAGAACTGGTATATATAGTAAGTTTAGCAAGTGAGTAGGCTTGGGGAGCAGGCTTTGCAGAGAAAGAGGTTGGTTCGACGGTTGCAATGCGTGTGTCACGCCATCACATATACCGTGATATGTCACGATTTTCAGGTCACGTTTGTCTAGAAGCAAAATTCAACTCTCGTCGCTCTGCCTAGATGCCCTTTTCGCGAGCTGATGGGAGAGGAAGTGAAGAAATAAGAGCCCTTCATATCGTTTACGAGAGGCTTGACAGGGTAGATGGATCGGCGCGGTTTGGTTTCGGTACGTCATGCTTTTTCGTATAAATGCTCTTCGTATCTCACTGAAGAGACGTATCATAAGGCGATACAAGAGCCCTCGCTTCAACCTCAGGTCCTATCGAAGTGCGCCTTGCGGCTGAACAACCGTCCAAGGCAACATTCGAGGTCCATGTCCGACCCTTGTCCTCACTTCCCGGTACAGAATCCAAGGGACTCTCCGCCTCTTTGCGGGGACTTCTCTGTCCTTCGCTCAGCCTCGCACGCAACCCAAGGACGCTCATACAGCTCGTAGTTCAATCTCTCACCCCATCCGCTGTTGAAGGGTTCTCTCCTTCTTTGGTTGCGGCATGCATCAATGCATCCTCGCTGGCCTTGCTGAATGCTGGGTCCATACCCATGACAAGCGTTGTTTGCGCCGTCGCCGTCTCGTGGCATCGTCCTTCCGAAAAAGATGCACCAGTCTTAGTTCTCGATCCTTCCGAAGCCGAGTCTCGTGAGGGGATGGGCTGTGGTTGTTTTGCCTTCTCGTTTGCTACGGAGATTAGCGGGTCACAACAATTGTCAAGCTGGTCTAATGCAAGACTGGTCTGGACAAATTGGCATGCAAAGGGCGGCGTTTTCGACGAAGGTGAGCTCGCACGTGCACATGCCCTGGGCTTTTCTGGCGCGGAGACCGTGTGGAAGACAATTAAGCAGAGTGTCCCACAAATGGGTGGCTTACTTTCCCTCCCTCTACCCTGTCAACCCCCTGCAGAAGAACCGGAGAGTGTAACACTAGGCGGCGATGACATTAAGGTTAGTGATCAGGAGTCGGATGATGCCAAAGTAGAGATCAAGAGTTTGCTGGTATCGATTTCTTGTTCTGGGTCCAATCCATTAATCCGCTCACGCCTCTGCCAGATGTAGAAAGCCTGTCCCCCCTACAAGGTCGTAACCAGCTGCTTGCGTTGTCAACACTGGGCCATCAGTGGGTGACCATTAACCCGCTATCCGATCCTCGGGTCTCTCGTGATCAGTAACGTTTCGGAACGTCATATGTAACCAGATGGGGCGTCGGCATGAACAACAAGTTGACCGCGAGGCAAGGTTCTCTCAGGCCTTGCTCTGGTGGAGAGGATTTACCACGAAAATTAGACAAAAATGATACTCCGCTTTCTTATGATTACGATATTTTGATCCATCCGTGTCGTGCAATTTGTACTGTGCCGCGAGGCGTATATGCCTTTCTATGTTAAGCCACGTTGCATCGATTGATGGGTTCCGGCCCTGGCCAGACCTGGTTGTCTCTCACCCCGATTGTGCTGTCTCTCCGTATTACGGAGAGATAGCACGCCTCACTCTTCACCTCTGATTCATCCATCTACCTTTTTTTTTTGGCAGAGTCCATCTCCAGTGATTCCCCGAGCTTTCCAGCGAGTTCTCGAGCGAATTTCCTGTTTCAGCCGTTGAGTGTCCCGAGCGCTCCAGGCCTTGACGTCTTGAACAAATTCGACTCTCCCGAGAGCTTTATTCTTTTCCTTCTAGTCACTCTATTCACCTACTCTTCCCCCCAGTTCTCCCTTTTACATCGTGCTCAGCTTTTTTTTTTTTACTGCGGACCTCATCGGGCTTTTCACTCGAAAACTAAGTTTTGACTTTCTATATTACTATATATCCGTTGCGTGGCTGTTCATGGGCATTGCCGCAACCTACGTTCAGATACCCCCTCTTTCTGAACTTTCAGGCATGGCAGGAGATCAAGGATACTTCGAGGCTGGAGGACGGGGAGAACAACCTTCTACCTACGCTGCCGCGTGGCCGGCACCTCAACTGGGAATCGATCAGTGGGGTCTCCCGCCTATTGACCCCCAAAACTACTTGGGAGGGGGAATGCCCCCTGCGATAGCCGTATATCCACCTACATCCATGCCCGTCGCAGTGCCTCCTTATCCTCCTCCCCAGGGCCCACCCGCGCCGTTTGACGCGCGGAATTACTTCCCTCCCGATCCCCCAGCAGGCCCGTTTGACCCAAGGAACTACGTACCTCCCGACGCCCAGCAATCTACACTGATGAATTCTACATACGAACCTCGTACAAGCGAGAGCGCTTTTAACAATTCTATGCATCTACATGGCGGCAACGTCACCTCACCAGTCCTTCCACCAGCATCGTACCTCTTATCGCCCCAACAATCAACTAGTAGTGGCGGATCTTTCCCCCAGTCGCCTTCGGGCTTATCTCGTTCCATATCAACCCGTACCACCGAACGCGAGGCATGGCTATACGATCGGCCGGGGACATGGAGGCCACGTTTTCAAATGCCACGATCGGGGGTCAGCTCGCTCATACCAAGTTTGACTAGAGGAAAAAATTTCCCTCCGGGTGCGTCCTTTCATTGCCTTTGATTTTCTGTGATGATGTTACTTACTCTACCTTATCAGTAGATACCACATCGCGGACTTTGGACGAACGCATTCGCTTCTCCGCACTGCGGGAGCCGCCAGTGCTGTGGGATCTCCGGGACGACCTGTCACGGATATTGTTCCGCGAGTTGAAGCGACCTGTCACCAGCTACGACTTTGCGCGCTTCACGACGGAGCCACCGACGCCATACATGAAGCTGTACCATGCGCGCCTGCCATGGTACATCGAAGTCACAACCACCAACGGGGTGGGCGTCACGTTTCACGACTTGTTCACGCAAATTCAGCGCATCCTTACATCACGCATAAAGAACTCGGACTTTTATAACAACGAACTCACACAAGAAGAGCGCGAGAAGATCTCCCGGGCGTGGAAGGAGCGGTGTCAGTATAACCAAGGCGAAATGGGTCAAGGCGTGAAGAAGGTAGACTATCTTATGCGAGATTGCGTCTTCCTGGGACTCTCGCGCGGCCGTGAAGGAATGTGGGAGATGAAGACGAGAAAGGTGTAGGCTTTTTTTCCCTTTCGTTTTTTCTAACATAACTGGATCCCTTCTCTGCATATACTTATCCGTTCACCACGCTTAACCCATTTGGGATCTACCTAGATTTTTTTTCGTGCCAATATTCGCTGTACCCTATGTCCTATGTACTTGTATCACCCCCATTCCTTTTCATTGATATTTTAGTCTTATTCCGTTATGCCGTCTTGCAAGCTCATAGGCATGTATCCAAAAAAATTCATTCACGTGTTTCATGTATACGTACCGTCCAACTCGTGTCTCGTCTCTGCCGTGATAAGGGTCACACCAAGGAAGGGGGCGCGTGACTGTTTAATTTACTCAGAGTAGTCGATAAAGTTGATTGTTGGACCGTTACCTCCGGATCAGTTTCATAACATAACTTTTTTGCTACAGGTCAATCTAAGTGACAAACCTTTACTGAAGATGGCTGTGCACTGGCCAGCAGTCATGTGACGTATTGTATTATGTAAAGTCTGAGTTCGCCTTGCAATTACGGACGGGAAAAAACCACTTCTCGCTCTGATACAACGCGCCGCGGATTTACCTTTACTCTTTTTTTTCTGAAATGCCAGTGAACGGGATCGTGGTCTAACTTCGTACTGAATATACGACATGGTTAAGGGCTTGGCTTTCCCAGTCTTTGGGTATCACTGACCCTTTTCAACATCGCTTCAATTCCCAATGCTTGCGGCCGGTGACGACTTCGACTTTGTTATGTACCCGATAATCGCGGAATACGCACCTATCTCTCATTTCGTAACAATTATCCTGTTATGGCTCGCTGCTACGCTCAGATCCACCGGCAGCCACCCGTAATTGTGCCGCTTGGACCACTCTGGCTATCCAGAAGCAATATTGGGGGACCTTTCTGCTTCAATTGGCTCGCAGGGCAGGTTGATCACGGATGCGTGTCCGTCCGCAGTTCTTTAGCAGTTCTTTAGCAGAAGCCAGAGGGATGACACGATGAACTCGGACAACTGTCAAGTGACTTTGGCACCTTCGGAAGCCTTGTTTTTCCCCGCAGGGAAAAGCAGAAGTGGTATTTATGTCATAAGACTCGTACTCAATAACCAAATCCCCTCTTAGTCTGTGCGTTCCTCATACCGAAAGAACTGCAGAGTTTTTTCGGTCCACGGAATACTAGTAGCCACACGAAGAGGGCGGCGATAAGTAGGTCGATTAATTACGCTTCCGGATGTTTTTTATCTCCTCCTAGACCAAGTCCGGTCCGCTACAGGATATACTGCGCCTCGGAAGAGGTGTTTGTTTCATATCAACATTATTGGCGCCTACAAACGAAAATTCTAGGTATGAGTTTGTCTTGGCTAAAATTATATTGTAAGCGACACAGTCATTAGTTGTCGATCATTCAGAATCTTTCTTTGGCTTGCCGTTGTTCCTTCCTGGATTTCTAGAGTCCGCATATGCTTCATCAGCTCAAGCCACCTCGAAGGACTTGTCGTCTCTGAGCGTTGCCCGTCACTAACATGCGTACGCTGGCCGACGAATACTTCGCATCTGAATTGCTGAATTAGTCTGTGCTGCATGTGCGGAGCGATCTACAGCCATTTCGTGATCAAGCAGTTCTACGTATTTCAGCAATTGCCTCGCCTTTGAACGGGTATTTACACGTCATGAGGTTTGTGGCCCTTGCTCCATACACGCAGTGGACACAAGTCGCCCCAGGATGACGATCCTAGTCTCACAAGATTGATCAGAAAGTCTGTTTCCATTTTCAAGAGATTTACCATCACGCATCCTCCTAAATCCGTGATTCAGCATGCGAGATGCCCTACTTTCCTTCTTCCAGATCATCGTCGCGCATGCGTCTATTCTCTCACCATTCGTTCGAAACGGTGTATGACTCTTCACTATGACGTCTTCTGTATCCCCCATGGCACGCTCACGCCTCACACAATCGAATGTGCCACGCTTCCACATCTGTACCAACTTTCACGGGCTCGGAGTGTCCCGAAATGAATATATTTCGCCCCCTAGTTTGACATGTGTACTTCATTGTCCCAAAGGCTACTCTACACTCGTCATTAGAAGCTCTCAGGACTCTCCGGACCTACTTCATCTCACAAAGTGCGACCTGAATCTCTCAAACTTGGCGTACCCATCGTGGTGGCCACGCCATAGCTTTGGTGCGCAGCTGTTTCTCACAAGGGGTCGTTTTTTTTTTCCCGTGATCCAGACATGAGGCGTCTGCGCTCCCAACTGCTTGTTGTAGTCGTCGTTGGTTTTATCCTCTCACACGACCGACAGCGTGGAGTCAAGCCTTTCTAACCGTGTCAGAAGACCGTGCGTATACTAACCAAGGTCGTTCAGTTCACCAAAGGCAACTACGGTGCCTCTTGTCTGCCCAGATACAGTCCGCACATCTACAGATTGACAGGAGGCATCACGCAGTTCTCACCACATACGCAATTCATGCTACGAAGTTAATATCCCCAATGGCTCATGCTGATGGTCCTAGGGCGCGACCTAAAAGGCTATCTCTCGGCTTGGGTGACAAGTTAGACGGTGCAACCCCCCTTCCCGATGTGTTTATCATGTGCGATCTTGCGATCGTCTACAGGTTACTAGGCTAAGCTACTGGTTCCGGATGGGACGGTGCTTACGACTTGGTTAATCTTTCGTGGCGTACCTATCCTGGAAAGGGTTTGTACCTTTGCAGAAAAAGTCGAACGTACCAAGGAATGCATAAGCGGATGGATGGATTAGGGCATGAGACTGTAATCTGGCGCAGAGAGTGATGCTGGCCCCCCAAGATGTGGTAGTTGTGCGCCCATTTCGATCAGTTGTGCGCCGTATCAGCGCTTCTCCCCAACTCCCATCCGCAACTTTGTACGCTATACATCGTAAGTAAATTCGCGTGGCGACTGATGGATGGGCTAGTCCTCAACTTTATCGGGGATTGCCTGCCTCTTGTGTCCTTTATGATGTTTAGTGCAGCGCCCGACCAACCCTTCAAACCGGTCAAGCCAGTCTGCGCATTGGCGCTTGGACCGACGGAGCGGACTGCCACTCGCTAGGGGCCGTTGGTCTGGTTCGGACGAGTCAGCGGGTCACGCCTCGGAGCCAGGCAAGGCACATCACACATCGATGTAACCGCGATAAGCAAGCAAGGTCTTCTCGGCTTCGCGGAAACATGCGACCTCAAAAACGGAATAAAAAACTCTCCAAGATCCTGTCTGATTATTCGGGTCGGGTCGAGTCATGCAGAAAGGCATCAAGTGCCACCAACTACCAGTCGATCGAAAAAAAAAAGTCACTCCTAGCAACTGCTGTATCTGTGCGTGCATATTGGCAAGCGCGGAGTATGATCCTGATAGGCCATGAACCTTGTGCATAGTCTCTCACGTTTGAACATTATTAGTTGCGGGCATAGAGGGGACGGCGACGGGAAGGCGATGGTACTTGGGAAACCATACGGTGTTTCCTAGCATTTCATTACCGCACGCCGGTGGCTGACATACCGGGCACTTTCGGCGCTTCTGTAGGTAGCGCCCCACCAACGTGGTTTTCATATTTACGACAGATTTCTCTCTTCGGGCGAGCGCGTGTCTCGCGTATTTCGCGTGTGAGTCGTGAGGAGAACCTGAAAGTCCATCGCTCGGCCTTCAGACAACCCCTGGGCCACAGCGTGTCTAGCGCACGCCAGCCACTGTGTGATTTGCTTTTGTAGTTGCTTGTATGCGTGAGAGAGGACCAGGATGATGGTATGCGCTGGAAAGTCGCATTCTGCTCCATCAGACGCACTGTACGTCATTCCAACACCAAAATACTCAAGCCGGATGTCTGAGTAGTCATTGATTCCGTCAATCTTGGTCAGCTGGTCGTTGCACCGCTGTCTTGTGCCATGCCTATGGAAACTAGTTGCCAGTAGGAGAGTGGCCCCGTGATCCCATCACTTGGCCGTCGTCGTCGGGCATCCAGCTTACCGTAAGACATGATGGTCGGCTGACTTGGGTAGTACTAGTCCAAGCATTTTTCTTCTTGGGCGGTCGACAGAAAGCTGTGATGATATGAAACCCTGCATGGATACGATGACATGGCAATTAGAAGCCCTTTCATATCATCGAATAACAGACAGTCGTCTATCTCACACAGAAGAAGCCAACGTAGTTCGCAACCCCACAAGGGAGTTGATTCATCTAGTACAACGTCAGCTGGGCCTAGGGAGATGAAACGGCGTGGGAATCACAGATGGCCATACATATGTCAGGTATCTATTCGCTGCGCTGCAAAATGATGAGTCGGAGCCCAGTATGGCACCTGGAAAAGAGGGTACAAACTATGCTCCGATCACCAGAGAGCAGTCCTCCATTAGGCTATACATAGATAGTACTCTGAAGGGTGGAGATCCGAAAGTCGGCGGGCTAGACGAATCGACTGTCTTGCTTTTGGTGATAGATACTCGGCGAGTGGCCCTTGCCATACCTCAAAGCAAAAGAGCAAAGATAGACATATTCCACATGTCATCAAAGTTATGGGGCCTTCTGGTGAGGAATAATGGCAGGTATATTGAGCGTGGGAAGTAGACGCTAGCGAAGAGGGACAGTGGTGTTGATGCAGGACGTCGTATGACGTGTAAGTCAAGAATTTGTTTTTGACGGGAGCACCAGGGTAGCGCCGCGTTCTACAGCCTTTGTTATTCCCCAACTTTGCCGTGTGGCTCTAGCAGAGACATGGCAGTGACACCCACGCTCTGCACAACAATCTTAGGACCCTGGTCATGTGTGACCTCTTTGATTAATAGATCAGTATAGCCGTAGCGTACCTGACGCCTCGTGGTCGTTCCCTATCGCTGGACGTGTTATTGTCATTGAATTCTGAGCCACGCAATACTGTGAGTGAACGAGTTGAAGTCGGACGCTAGGCATTTTATTTATGTTTCGCAGAGGGACAGTAAGATGAACCTGCCTTACAACATCGCTGGCAGCGCTAACACCAAATGAGGACTGCTTAAGAAAGCAGCGATCGGCGCTGGATGACAGAAAGCTGGCGCTTGATGCAAGGTCCGATCATGGGGTAAGTTAGTGTGGGGTACGAGCGCTAGGGATACAGTCTGGACTTTGGATTCAGGGTAAATGTGACTATCTCAGGTCTCGAACGAACGGGGAACGGCGATGAAGGATGGTACACATTGGGACTGTAGACGTTTGTACGAAAGGGGGGCGCATTAATTTGGTGCAGATAATGATCAACTGATAAGTCCCAATACTACTTCCGTGGAGTATGAAGGAAGCAGATATTTTCAGCGGAGGAGGTTCCAGACACGCCCATTCTAGAGGGCCTGGCAAGGAGAATTCGTCGCTAAAAAGTCGGAAAAGCAGTGGCGGTCCAGAGAGACTGCGGAAGCAAGGCATTGAGCCGGGGAAACGAGTTTGGACCTTTGTGGCATTGGGATTTGAAGGCTAGGAGTGCCTTTGTGTGCACAGATGGAGGGGCGTAGGACGGTAACTAAATACATCGAGAGAAAGGCGTCCGACTAGGTTCGGACTAGCCGCAGTCTACGCGAAGACCCGGCGGGCAGGTCCGTTCCC
>QFDW01000645.1:0-23380 GCA_003315895.1 Lactifluus rugatus | reverse complement strand
TCTTGGGGATCCATCACCATAGTAGGAATGAGTTCTCTGGGGAGGGCCGTCGGCTCAGTCTCAGGAACAATAGTGGGACCACGGGCATTGACTACGTAGATCAGTCAGACACTAGGCTAGAATGGCAATTCAAATAAACCGCACTTTGCTTTCCAAAGGGCTGCGTCTCTAGGGGATCCAACACCATACTAGGAATGAGTTCTCTGGGGAGGGTCGGACCGTCGGTCGGCTCTGGAGCGATCGTGGGACCACGGGCATTGTCTACGTAGATCAGTCAGACACTGGACCAGAATGGCAATTCGAATAGGTCGCACTTCGCTTCATCCTAACGGGCTGCGTTCCTTGGGGGAGCTGATCCAATGCCAGACTAGGAATGACTTCTCTGCGGCAGGGTGAGGCTGAGGAGCGTTGGATCAACACGACAGAAAGAATAGTGAGAGAAAACATCAAGTACCACCACAGAGGATTGGCTCGGCAATCGGGGTAGGGACGCTGACACCGAAAAGTTCAATAGGGGTACCATTGATAATACCAGACGGAATGTCTACGGTAGATCAGTCAGACACTGTACTAGAATGTCAATTCGAATAGACCGCACTTCGCTTCTCTTGAGGCGGAATCTCGGACGGATTCGGACTCAATGGAATAATAGCACTGAGAGCAAGGGCCGCAAAAGAGAGAGCAACGAAGGTCTTTGAAATCATCTTTGAGGTTAAGTTGGTCGCTCGAGTAGAAGAGGGCAGACTAGTTCGGGGTGAACGCCGATGGATGGCACAACAGAGAACGAGCGTCGCTGCTTTATACCCCACTTCCAAGCCCTTACGTTCTACGCTGTCCCGTTCTCATCGGGCACGACCCCTACCTGGAGACTCATCCCACCACACCTGATGTTTTGCACCCACGAAGGAGTCGCACAACTTTCTCAAGTTGGCACCGGCCCCTTGGTTATATGAAATGCGGTGCACCGTATTTCTGCCCCTTATAGCATGGTGGTGCGACTAAATCAACGCCCAGACTCGGAGCGGATGCAAAGGCCATTGCTATTTCACCGTGTCAAGATGTGCGCTGTTCAGAAGACATTCCGGCATATAATTCCGGGGTTGAGTCACAAGTCACCGCCCAACAGAACCACCTAACTGTAAGATGTCCCTGAGCCGATATTAGCCAAGCCATAGCCAAAATTGTCACAGACTCAACAGGAACGACGAGACAGTTTGCGTCGCTGGTCAAACGGATTGTGGCAACGTGATATTCAAATAAAGAGAGAAGAGGGGTGACCAAAACTGTCTATCATAGTATTGCTCACGGTTGGCATATAGTGCGACCCGCCAGCTTCCTGACCGTGAGGGTTGGGTTTGGCTTGAGAATGGTTCGACGTTTGTGTATTTCAATGTGGCGTGAGAGCAACTTGAAAGATTTCGCGGTCCGAGTCCGTGCTGATCGAACTTTGGCTTACCCCAAGAGGGTGTAAGGTCCGATGCTTGCTATAGCTGGTGAGAGAAAATCAGGTACAAGTACGGTGTGAGCGGCAAAACTTGATCGACACTTGTATGTGGTAAATAACGTCACTCCAAATGTGTGAGTTTGGTAAGATGTGTAGCGAGCACAGCAAGGCTCAGCTTGTGTGAGCAAAGGCTAAATGGGATTGTCTGACCTGTAGTGAGCACACAAATGGCAGGGCTATCTACAAGTCAGTGGTAGAAAGAAGTGGCAAAGTACTAACCTCAGCCTGTGTAAGTGATGACTGAGGTGTGGGGAACGAAGGTAACGTACTATGGGTACTGGAAAGTAAAGTGAGAGTCCGTAGCCGAGAATGAGAGAAATGGAGTAACTGGGTTACGAAACGAAACCGCTAACAATCGGTGTCCATGAGAGTGTCCATAATAATCAGCACGCGGCTCGAGACGGCCCAGCCGGCCCGGTGCGTGGGAGACTAGAACACTGGCAACGCCACCATCTTGGGAGGTCCTAAAACCTCTTCTTCTCCCCGTGACAGACTGCCGTTGCTGTCCTCGAAGCCATACGGAGATGGGGTGCCACTGGTAGCGCTGAGGTGGCAGGGTGCACTGACTGCACTGTCAGTGGACAGTCTGGATTTCGTAACCAATCCAGCAGGTGTTTCTGTATGTAACCGATTTGTCCTGTGCTTTATTGATGATACACGGGCGCGAGAATGATGGGGCTGCTGTGCTTCCGACTTTTCCGACTTTCCCGACTTTTTCGCTTTTGCTCGTTTTCATCCCACGCGTTTTCCGCGTTGGACAAACTTTCGAAATTAACTGTAGGCGATGCATTGAATAAAGCCAAGTTTTCGGTAACATTGATCTCTTTGATGTAAACGGTCACTCATACACTTGTCGGTAGTAGTTATACTGATGTACGTGGTGGTAAGATGGGCAGCTCTCATGCGATCTCACGGCCCCGGCGCCACTACCCCTCCAGGGCCGTCTCAGCGAAAGAGAGCCAGTCCCTAATCAAATTGAGAGATATCAAGAACCCTTGTGAGGTATGCACGCCAACTAGCGTGCAATAGGTCCAGAGTAATACGACATGCGTCCGTGTTAAGTCTGTGCCTCATCCTTGAAGAAAAGGAAAATATAAGGATAGTTGTCGCCGCAGTAGTCCTTTTATCTCTGAGTATCGCCATGCCCCACGCGCGTTCTATGAATGGCTATATAGTTATACGTCAAAGATCAAGGGGATCTCTATTCCTTCCGCTCTCGTCCACGTTCGTGCACTTCCCAGCGCTCGTACGTATATATTTTTTGATGAGCAATCCGCGCAAAATGCCGGACAATTTGATTTTCTCCTTTGATGTTCTACCAGAAACGGGTTTTGTTCCATTCGATACCCTGCGCAGCGCGCAGCATAACGACATTGGATGTCAAGCTGGAGAACTAAAACGCAACGATCAGTCATCAATACATTATTGATCGCAATAACCAAAAGGAGAATGGTTACGTACCCCATTGCCCAGAAAGACCTCCGCGCGCTGGGCAACGGCCATGTCCACAGCCTGCGCATTGTGCCGCTGCTGGCCTGTCAACCGCAAGTCCCGGGTCGTCCCAATATGCTCCCAGTCATCGAAGCCCTCTTTCTGCGCGTCCTCTTGTAGGGCATGTTTGAGCTGTTGAAGCCACCACGGCCGCCCATTCGTAAGTACGTACAAGCGTGTGAGTGCTGTCATTGGCAGGAGTGAGGTCCGCACGTCGCGCACGCGTGCGACCATCTGCTCTATATCTGGGAAGCAGTGAGCATGGTAACGCGTGTACTCTTCAGATGACGCATTTCCCCAGCTGGGCTCCGCTGGAGGAGAAAATCGATCTGGTAGCTCCGGGAACTCATTGAAGCCTAAGAAACGCGAGGACCAGTCGGCAAGACCGTTGCAGTGTTCGAGGTAGTCTCCTCGCCGGATATGTAACGCTAGCAAGCCTGAAAGGACAGCAGGGAAAGAGGATGGTGTGAAATCAGACGGGGTACAGTTAGCAAGCGCGGGGTGAATGATTTGTGCGTTCGTGGCAAGTGCGGTAGTTATGAGTGGTGACCAGGAAAAGTTTGTGAGGATAGGTGATGTGACAAGCGAGGGCCAAATGTCGAGCAATCGTTTTGATTCACCAAACAAACTTTCCACCTAGATCAGACCCGGTTGTATGGTGAGAAGTAACAGCGGAGAACACACTAGAAATCGAAGATCTGCCCTGGATGCTCCTTATTAATAATCTCAATGCAACGATCTTCCGTTTGCTCGAGTTTATCGAGCCACGCCTGTACTATGCTCGTGGCTGATGCACCAGACAGTGCGGCATTAACCTCTTTGCTATCGATGATCGTGCGGTCAGGGCATACTCTATTGAAGAACTCAGGAATGACCGCGGGTAGCGCATCTGCGGATGGCGGAAAGGGATCCCCGGCGACTGGACCTAAGTTGAAAATAAAAAGCATGAGGGAGACGCAATATACGTAAAGGCATGTGACGCTGCGACGCACCAGAGAGCAGGGCAGTCAAGGGTACGCGCGCAGGGATCCACTTGTTATGGAAGCGGGAAAAGTCTCCAGCAGTCGTGTCCCAGGTATAATCCTCGAATACAAAACTATTCGAGAGCAAAAGGGTCGCGTGAGTGCGTACAAATATCGATAGGCGCCGGGACGGGCGCGAATATAATGATGAAAGGGCATACATTCGTTTTGCAAGGTAGGCGAGGTGGGCGTTCAACACTAACTCCTGCATGACGTTGCCCCATCCTAGGCCTTTGAAGATTTGAGCCGACTCTCGTGACAAGGTTGACGCCAGATTGTGGAAACGCACCCCAGACATGGTTCGAAAAGCGTATGTAGCGGCCCTCCCGACCTTGAGGGTAAGGCAAATCAGGATCATGCTGAGGTAGCTGTTTTTCCTGCTCATGCCATTCGAAGAAGCGCGGTGGGTACCAGCCACCTTCTGGCTTAAGCAGGTCTTGAAACAAGACGAGCAAGTCGTTTGGGATAGGGCCAAGAAAATGACTAAGTTGGAAGAGCACAACTATTGCTCCGAGGATGATCAGGCCAAAGAACGGGCCACGAAAACTACGGAGAAGGAAAGGACGGGGACAAAATGTATCGGATGTCGCTGGGCTGGACCGCAGCAACATGGACGTTGTTAAGTGGATGAGATCCATTGCCCTTCGTGTGATGTGCGTCTACTAGTATGAGGCTGTGACGCATGGACTGACATAAATGACAATCCGGCCCGTCTCTCCCGAGTAACTTCTATGCGTGACTTACGCCACAGTCAAAGATTTGACCTACTTCAACAATCTGTCATTTTACAAAGGCCAAACGCTACGGGCACACAGAGGATCCCCTTTCGGCCGTTGACAGCCATTCGTAAGGTATACACTACCCGTAGCTGGTACTGTGGTGTATGAGATCAACTCTTGAGCGGCGTGCACGTAAACGCGAGAGAATGACCTGCCCTTCCATTCCTGAGATGAAGAAGCGGGGGAACGGAATTGCACTGCGGGATATCTGCTGTGAAGAGGTTTTCTCTGTGGCTATATTAAGCGATGTGGGTGTATTTGTATCAAGGTGATGATTTCCCGGTTTCGATTGAGAAGCCACTACTAGCGCCCATATTATTACGTCCATGGCCAAGTACAGCAAGAAAGGGCCTACGAGTGCATATTGATGAGAATTCAGCCAGGGAACCACCAACTTGATTGAGTTGCACATAGTAATGAGGTGCTCCATGCTCGCGATGTCCTGCCGCAGAGTAGAGATAGCCCTTCAGCAAGTTATGGCTATTGCGATCAGATGATTTGTGTGTGAGATAAACCCGAGAAGAATATGAAGCGGGTTCTAGTTTTTTCTAGTGATGATGGTAGGAGAGATCTTTTAGCCGGGGAAGCCCAACAAGGCTGACCAATCACATGAATTGTTCCTCACGGGGTTCTCGGCAATCCCTTCTGAAACGGCCTGAACCTCCACCACACGCCCTACAGAATATGCGACTGCGTTCGATATAACTTTGGGCACATACATTACTCGAGGAATATGTCACCTTCCATAGACTACGATGCCGCAGTTGATAATATGCTAACGGGGGCATTTTAAACAAGTTCTCAAACGTGTCATTGAAATCTCCTTCAGATTGAACAGGTATCTTACCAACGTCCCAAAATACATGTGAAGGTGATGGTCTAAGTGCCTTACATCCCTACCAGCTCGACAAAAGAGGATTGAACAAGAAGAGCGAGTCTCCCGATAGATGACCCATGTTGGCCCATCCATATCCAGAAAGTATCGGCATCAAGGCGTAAAATGTCGACGACACTAGGGACAATGTGATTTACGGCTTTTAACAATGCGCAAATTGCGTTGGTCAGTCATTGTGCGTCGACTCGAGACGAGTACTTGGCCTCGCCAGGAGAGACCCCCCGTAGGAGAAACGGTACCTCTTCGTTAGATCCTTAGTCTGCCTTTACATCATGCTCCGTGAGGTGCAGAGTCGTTGTGGAATGGCGAGCTCCGCCGTGACGAATCCTACTGACCTGGCTCAGCTGTGGCCAACTTAGACAGCGCCGTCTCAACGACGAACTGGATGAACGGCGAGGGGGGGTGAAGAGAGGATAATGGGGTTGTGGAGCCCAGGCGAGTGTCCGACGATCAATTGTGGAAACACGATGCCTGCCTGCCAGTGGATTGCCATTAAAGTGCCTACTGTAACGCGCACACAAAACGCTCATGTCAGCGTGTGTTTTTTAAACGCATTCCGTCACGAGGAACAGAATTTGAGGTCGGACATAGCTAACTAAAAAATGCCAACCTTGTTGGCAAATACCTTGCTTGCACGAAATTGGTAAATTTGTACATAGGAGGCCGTACTCATGGAGGCCGGCCACGCGTGGCTGCTTCCAGGTCTGCAGGAAGGTGGGGGCTAATATGGCGGGTACTGCCGAGCCGCACCACCGTACTCGTGATCTCGAGACCGATGGTCATGGCCTGGGACAACCACGTGAACATGGCGGTGCCTGTGCCTGCTGCGGCAACGAGACCTGGCTTCATCCACGGGTTTTGAAGATACCTTGCAAAGCAAGGTAATTAGGGATATTTGGCAACTTCTGTACCTCGGATCGGACATGCGCGTCTGCTCCGCTCCGGAAGTGATACAAGAGACGGGTATAAAAAGGAAAGAAACAAACCCGTCAGTGCGTACATCCTGTATCACTAACCAGTGCGCCACCATATCTTACCGGCTCCTCCACCAAACAGATGTAGATGCGTAAATTTACCAAAAGCGCGTCTTATTCCATTCAAAACCCTGTGCAACGCGCAGCATCACTACATTAGATGTCAAACTAGAGAACTGATCAAAACCGGATAAATTTCAACACCTTAGTCCCGGTGAGCGAGAAAAAAAACACTTTTTCACGCACCCCATTTCCGATAAAGACATCCGCTCGCTGAGCGACGGCCATGTCCACCGCCTGCGAATTGTGCCGCTGCTCACCTGTCAGACGCAAGTCCCGGGTCGTCCCAATATGTTCCCACTCATCGAGGCCCTCTTTCTGCGCGTCCGCTTGTAGGGCACGTTTGAGCTGTTTAAGCCACCATGGCCTCCCATTGGTCAGCATGTACACGCGCGTGAGTGTCGTCGTTGGTAAGAGTGAGGCGCGCACCTCGCCCACGCGTCTGACGATCTGTTCGATCTCAGGGAAGCAGTGGGCGCGGTACAGCGGGTGCTCTTCCGGTGGTGCGTTGTCCTTGCTGGGCACGGCTGGAGGGGTGAAACGGTCCGGTAGCTCAGGAAACTCGTTGAAGCCCATGTAGCCTGCAGACCAGCTGGCAAGGTTCTTACAGTGCCCCAGGTAGTCTCCGCGCCGGATGTGTAACGCAAGTAAACCTGAGAGGGCAGCAGGGAAAGAGGATGGCATGAAATCAGATGGGGTACTGTTAGAAAGTGCGGGGTGAATGATCCGTGCATTCGCCGAAAGGGCAGCGGTGACCAGTGGTGACCAGGACAAGTGTGTCAGGATTGGTGACGTGACGAACGATGGCCATATGTCTAGTAACCTTTTAGAGGTACCCAATAAACTTTCCAGCCAAATCAGACCCAGTTGTACAGGGAGAAATAGCAGCGGGAGAACACACTAGAGATCGAAGATCTGTCCTGAATGCTCCTTAATTTCAACGCAGCGATCCTCTGTCCGCTCAAGCTTGTCGATCCACGTATGAAGTATTGTCGTGGCAGATGCGTCCGATAGCGCGGCGTTGACCTCTTTGCAATCAATGATAGTGCGGTTAGGGCATACTTCCTTGAAGAACTCGGGAACGACCGCAGGTGGCGAATCCGCGGACGGAAAAGGTTCTCCGACAACTGTGCCTGGAGTTCGGAGTTGAACGAAGCGCACGGGGATATACGTGGGAAAAAGTGTTGCGCACCAGAGAGTAGCGTGGTTAAGGGTACGCGCGCGGGTATCCGCTTGCCATTGAAGCTAGAGAAGTCGCCAGACACAGTCTTGTCCCAGGTATAATTCTCAAACACGTAACTGACCGACGGAGAGAGAGAGAGATCGTGTGAGCGTGCGCCAAGGGGATTATGTTCCCCGCGCTGGATCGGAAAGAAGAAACAGACTGGGGGGGCGTACATTCGTTTGGAAAGGTATGCGAGGTGGGCATTCAACAGCAACTCCTGCATCGCGTTGCCCCATCCCAGGCCTTTGCGTGTTTCAGTTTAGTCTCGTGACAAGCTTGGCGCAGGACAGTAGAAAGCGCACCCCAGACTTGGTTTGGAAAGCGTATATAGCGGCCTTCCCGACCTTGAGGGTAGGGTAAGTCAGTATCATGCTGGGGCAGCTGCTTCTCCCTGTCGTGCCATTCGTAGAAGCGCGGTGGGTACCAGCCACCTTCTGGCTTGGGGAGGTCCTGCAAAAAGACGAGGAGGTCGTTTGGGACGTAGCTGTAAGAAAGATAAAGGACGAATGTAAGAGCAGCGAGGGCTCCAAGAGTAATAAGGGCGAAAAATACACCGCGAAAACGACGAGGGAGGAAAGGGAGTAGACGAAAGGGAGAGAAATGCGGGTTTTCGAAGGTCACTAGGCTCGGAAGAAACTCGACAATGTACCGCAGCATTGATTGAAAGTAGCTGAACGTATTGCAGAGATGAGTGGGGAATGGAGTAGTGTGCCTAGATAAGCGGGGGCTTCACCACTATTATCTGGTTGAAGCGTACACATGACAGAACAGCCATCACCCGTTGATAAGGCCTGCTGTATTGGGGACTGAGACTACCTGTGTTGCAAAAATAGTCAGAATATGATACCGATGGAGATAGTGCATCAGGAAATTGTGCAAAAACTTTTCGACTTTTCGACTTTTCCAAGTAGAAAAGTGAAAAAGTGAAAAAGTTTGATTTTTCACCTGTCAACTTTTTCAACTTTTCAACTTTTTTTGGCCAAGGTGGAAAACAACTTTTTGCCCAATTCTAGGTTACTTTTCAACTTTTGTTACTTTTTGGGCTTTTTCACTTGTACGAGCTCGGACAAGTCCGAAAAAGTTTGCTGCACAGGTTTCCTGATGACTGGATACTTCTACATAAAGCAATACCGGTTCGGTCACTCATCCCTTTCGCAACGCACCTCTTTGACACATAGATACGCGATCATGCAGCTCTACGACGCTACCTGCGGATGGGTGTCGTCGCGAAATACTGCTACTCGCTATAAAATGGCCCTTCGCTACACAGGCGAGCAATCCTAGATGTTGGGGAGCTCGGCTCGACCCTCAGTTGTATGAACGGGACGCTACAGACGCATTGCAATAGCCATGCCCTCGTCCGTTCCGATGTATGAGATAGGTGCAAAGAGGAAGGACCGGTTAGAGAAGAGGAAGCGGGAATTGCTCTGCGGGACGTTTGGAAAGACGGCTGTGAGGGTGGTTGATTCACGGTTATGTATATTATGTGAGAGAAGGCCCACAAGACAAACAAACAAGGTATATGCGAGATTGGTGAGCGGGGTTGACAACGCATGGATTGTCCATATTTTCATGCACGGCATCGCTAAGCCCACACGGCCAGCTTATCACTCGCGGAACAAGTACAAGGATCCGATCCGGTGCTGCGTGGTTCTAGCCTTTTGGTTCATCCATAATTAACGATTTTCCGCGGCAATCGAGGAGCGACTTTGTGGGTGCATCGAACCCGGACCGAAGCTTCTAACGCCACAAGAATACGGTGCACGACCATCGTACTTGTAAACCCTACCGCTAATTGTCTCCAGTGTACCTCAAAAAATAAAATATTAAAAAAAGAAACTTTTTGTCAACCATACGATCCATCGCGCGCGATAGCAAGCAGCACGAGAAGATGATACATATAAGTACAGTTGGCTCACGACCCAAAGGGAGGGAAACGGAGCTGACCTAATTCAGGACTATGACTCGGGCTGGCGCACTTCCTCCCCTTCAGATTCCCCTCTCGCTTCGGCATACGTTTCCCTGACGAGTTCGACGGCCCTCGCGATCACATCGCGATCCGTCTGGAACGTAGCGACGCGAAGCGCCTCCTCCACGGGGAAGAACTTGCTCTCGAAACTCTCGACGGCGGTCTGCGTGCCCTCGACTTTATCCTCGCCCGTGCCCACGGTGGCAAACCACCAGATGAACTTGACGCCGCCGTCCTCGGTGCGCCGCAGCGTGAGCATGAACGGCTCTTCACTTCCGTGCACGGGCGTCACCGCGTCCTTGGTCTGCGAACCGGCGGCGGGCGCCCGCGTGACTAGGTCGAGCGGGAGCAACCGGCACGGGTATCCCGTCTCCTCGAACGTCTCTCGTGCCGCCGTTGCTGGCACTGCTTCCCCGCGGTCTTTGCGGCCTTTGGGGAGTAGCCACTCGTCACGCACGTTGTGGTGCAGGAGGCAGACTTGTAGTGGGGCGCGGGTCGAAGCGAAGAGGATGGAGCCACCACAGATGAGGAAATGAGAAGATGGGAATTGCTCAGTAGGGTATTTGGAAAGTGCCATGTACCGTCTGTTGCTGTTGCTGTTGCTGTTGCTGTTGCTGTTGCTGTTGCTGTTATGTTATGATTTGTTGTTGAGAGGACGGGGGTGTGTGGCGGCGAGTGAAGTTGGTTGGTGGTGGAGGTTGGGTTATTATGTGAGGGGTGACTGGACTGACAACTGACGCTAACGCTAATCGACGACTCACTCACGCTCCGCTACTTCTTTGTATACCCGAGAAAAGCACATGTCAACTGCAACTGTGCAGGACTACGACGCTGACCCGATATGGTCCTCATCACGCACAGCTCGCCAAATACATGACCTCGGCAGAGTGGAAAAGGTCAGGCGAGACACAAAATCCCACAAATAACACGTAACTGAGTAACTGAGCTCTACCCAGGACATCGGTCGTCTTCTCTCCCTCGCAAGCTCCTCCCTCGCCCTCCTCGCCCTCCCCCAAACCGATGCGCCAGACGCAGGACTCCCACAGGGTGACGAGCGCAGCGAACAATTCGTGCAAGAAGTAGGCCAATACTTTGAAACCCTCGACGTACGTCATATTGTTGTTTTTTCCATCCATCCATTACCACATCCAATCCCTAACCTTCCGATCCAACCAAAATCAGCAAATCCAAACGGCCCTCCGCTCTTCTCTCGCGCATATACGCGCAGAGCGCATCTCCCCCGCGGTCCTCACGGCTCCACCAGCCGGCTTCGTGCCCCCGCCTCAGGGCGTCGGGCTCCCCCATCCTCCTGTTACTGTTCCTCCTCCTGCGCAACCTCCTGACCCTAGCACTAGTACCAATGCTAGTGCTGGAAACGAAGGAGATGCAAAGACGAAGGAAAAGACGCGCGGATTGCTCGAGGAGCGCGTGGAGCGCGATGCGTGGCGTGGCGTGCTTGACGCCCTCACTCGGTTGAGGGATGCCAGGCGCGCCGAGGTCGCTGCAGAGGCGGAGGGGAGGAGAACTGAGGATTTGGATGGGGACTCTTATATGAGCGTCGCAAAGTGATGCAGTCACAGATATGAGGCGTGTGTGTATCTCTTAGGGCTTTTATCAAGGTAGAGGAAGACGCAAACGACTTGCTATTGTATTGTATTTTACACTATACAGTTCAGTATCTAATCTGCCATCACCGACATGGGGTAATGAACGATACGTGTGACCCCCAGACCCTTGCGCATAGAAACCAGAAAACGTGAGCGTTGCCTCTGACACTGAGTAGAGCAGAACAGACCAGAACCAAGGGTTCTTAAGTTGCACACGGCAGGCGATGTGAAGGCCCAATGACCGGTAGCGAAGGCAGAGAGATGGTGGGAATGTTGATCGAAGAATCTGCTGAGGGATACAAGCACACTGCCCACATACAGGGTAAAATCATGGTCATTGTGCCATTTGGAATTCGGTATGCATGCATGACAGAGACCCAGTACGACATCTAACCCCCTTCACTCCCCCCCCTCTGTCTTCCTGCTTTATCATCAAGTGCTATGGGCTGCTGACAGCACAGCCTCCGCCTCGCGTAGTTCTGGATCCTCTTCCAGTTCCGCGTGCCTCTTAGCAGATATCTGATATATTAGTCAGGATGTCATGATGCCGTGCCCAACATGTACTGTAGCACATACCACAAGATCCTCGAGTTCTCCCGTGGCCCTCTCGAGTCGAGTCGTGGTGTCACGGACCATGTTCTCGCTCTCCCGCACTAAGCTAGTCTATAGGAACAAAGGGGAAGCGAGGGACGCAAGCAGTGTTGAGCATGTCGAGACGCAGAGTAGTCAGGACACTCGTACCGCATTGTTGACATCCCAAGATTCTCCACCCGTAACCGCGAGCGATTCGAGCTTCTTTCGGTTCTCTAGGACCTCTGCACGATACAGCGCCAGTTCTTTTTGATATCTGGGAAGGTGTCATTTCGGGTAGTAAAAATGATGCAAATGTGACCAACCGTTTCACAACGCCAGCTTTGATCTTGAGCTGTTTGCGAGTCGCCGCTGTGTCGCTCATTGGGTGTGAATTCAGATGACACCGCCAGACGGAAAACCCCGAATGCGGACTGATTACCGTGACTGGTTATGGTGAGGTTTAGCCTTGGGTTTGGCGGCCCATGCATCGTCCTCTCGAGTCGGCCTCATCTTATTGTCTAGAAATACTATACATTCCTGTTTCTGTGGACACAGAGGACAGTGATAATTTAAAAAATAGCAGTAGCTATGCGATTCCGACCGACATATGTGATATATTTGGGGACTTAAGGAGTGCTCACGTGATCCGATGGCACTCCAACCACATATTTTACATCCTCGCCCGGGCAACAAAACCACGGCCTTCAGATTTCCCTCTTCCACGGCAATATGCAATTGCGTCAAGCTTTTATTTTTCTGCGCGTTCACATCTATGTCATGGCCAAGTAATAATTGAATGATGTGAAGGTAAATTTGCGATGGTCATGCGGGGTGTAATGTAGTCAGGCACTTGTCATTCTAGGCCTCGGAGTCATGCATTGTGCTCGGAGAGAATTCCAAGCTACATCAGGGACAGGACAACCTCTGCCTCGCCTAGGTTTGGAACCTGCTCCAGCTCTACGCTCTCTTCGCGGATAGCTGACACATTAACCAAAGGGCCATGAAGACGCACAGAGAATGTACTGTAGCACATACCAGGCGATACTCAACCCCCCCTGCCGCCATATCCTAATTTCCAGGGCCATGTTTTCGCTCTTGCGAACTATGTTAATCTATAGAGAGGAAAGGTAAAAAGCAACGTTGGGCATGGAAAGAAGAGTATTTGAAACATGTATACCGCGTTCTTGACATCCCACAGCTCTCCTTCGCTAGATGTAAGAGATTCAAGCTTCCTTCGGTTCTTGACAACTTTTGCGTGGCACAGCGCTACTTCCATTTGGTATCTTGCACGATGCATCGGCACTTTTCCTGGCAGTAAAAGACGTGTTAGAACGAACCACGTTTCTACTCTGACTTTAGTCTTGGCTGTTTAAGTGTCGCTGCTGTATCGCATGTTACAGTGTACTGGGGCATGTAGTAACTTACTCCGTGGCAAACCCTGACTCTGAGACGAATTTCCATTTCTTGAGTCGCGCTGCCCGGCAGGCCACTGCCAGGCCGCGGACGTTTCAGATGACTCGGAATTCTTCCAGTACTTACTATTTACGTGTATTCACGCCGCTGCTCTGGCATTCCGTCTTGCCTTCAGTGGTCATCACAAGTTGAGCACATCCAAGTCCTATTCTTTGCTTCTTCAAGCTGTTAACTTTGAAGCCTGTCAACTTTCAGGTCATCAACCTGGACCAGAACCCGCGACACCCTTTCTACGGGATAAGACCCGAAGGCCCGAATACTATCCACCCGATATTTGTATATGCTTCTTAAGGCTAGCGATATTGTCAAGCCGTTTCATAACGCGCATACCAACCCCGACTGTCTTGTTCATTATCGCACAGTGGCACTCGTTTGTGCCCGTGACCCAACATAGAACCCTTCAATTTCTTCCCCGACGTTCTTTGTACAGACGTCTGTTGTTACCAGTGTGGTTGATGATTCCGGGATGGAAAATGCATGTGCAGGGGTGGTGGCTCCCATGTATCACTGGACCTTGCCCGTTCCCTTGAGATTCATATCAATGGGACACGCAACGTGATGTAATGTTTCGGCTCGGCTCCGCTTTGGCTATCTGTTGCCTTGCCATCTGCAAAGTCTCGCGAGTAGCTTCTGATGGTCCTACCTCGATCTAGTCTGTTCTCTATTGCTAAGCCGGTCTCTTGCATATTTAAGGCCTATTTAGACATCGCACAGCTTTAGGATACCGTATAGTATAGCATCCAGCCCATTTTTCTGTTCATTCCTGCTTACCTCTCGAGCCGCAGTTAGTCTCTGCAGCCAATTACTTCAAGCCTTTCGCCTCCATGCTTTTCTTTAATTGGCTCCTTTCCCTGTTAACTGGCATCCTGACTGCCTCCTTGCTTGTCTTGGCTGACCCTCCTCTCCCTCGGAAATCGGATGCGGACTGCGTATCCCCTTACACGCTCTGCAATGGCGTCTGTGGCGCCTTCCCGCATGTACGTGCCTCTCCCAAATCATATCTAGTACAATGTCACTCATGGCATAATCGTAGGGTTGCCATTTTATCCCGTCGCAGAGCGTACCCCGTAGTACACCCGCTGCTCATCCTAGCTCACATTTCAGCTCATCCCCCGCACAGCACACTGGACGTAGCGCTAAGGTCGACTCGCGTATTGTAGCGCGAACGCATGGAATCAGGACTCATGCGGATGCATTGGCGACTTGTGCCGAAGGCGAGAAAGTCTGTGGCACGCGCCAGGGATCGGCTCCTTTCGAGTGCATCGATATAAAAACAGCGCTCGAGGATTGTGGGTATAACACTCAATAAGGTGTGGTTTTGTTGCTTATGGAGTTTTGCTTAGGTGGAGGGTGCGTGTCTCCGAATCCGTTCCTCTTCGTGGAAGACCAAGGCCCGGCTGGTGTCGACTGCACGGTCATTCACCACGTTCGGGATGTCCGATGCTTTTCCGGCCACTGTATTGTCGACCATTGTGATGATGGGTTCATACCTTCCCTCAATCGTGACAGGTGTGTCCCTGGATGTTTGGGCATCCAGCCTCTAGGGATAGGTAAATAAACAGGTTTTATGATATTACCGAATAAAGATTCTATAAGTTACCATTGTACCTTGATTTGAGCTAAGGTTGATGGAATGGACTATAACGCTTTAATTTTCGTGTCCTGCTCGAGGCAGTTGGCGCCGGAATTGGCTATCTGCATCGGAATACCTAGAATAAATGGCATTCTAGCATCCTATGCGTACCAGATACAGTGATGCAAGCAGGATAATGCCATGTTAATGGCCATTCATATTCAAGTTCTTATTCTGCGATTATAATAACCGTGCGAAATTCGGCCTTATCATGTGCCTGGGCATGGTTTTGGAAAAATTATCCGGCGGCAAATCTCACTGCCGCAAAAGTCACCAGCGTACAAACTTCATCCGAGTCAGCGTTACAATTGCGGTGTCCCGGGCCATTCTATCTTCATCACCTAGGGACAAACGTGACCATTTCTGCGGAAAATAAGGGAGCCAACACAGTTCTCGCCTCCCCGGGACGAGCTCCTGCTGCTAGCAATGGAGCTTAGCCATCAGCCTCGGCTTGGTGACTATACGTCTGTTGGACTTGATTGGAGGGCTGCGCCCCGCCGGACTTCAGCTCGTTCGAGGCGCAGACTCGGACGGCCCTCCTCTCGTTTGTCTCAGCCGTGTTTGTACGTATCGTACTGTACCATACTGCCTCATGCCATTGGCATGAGCATCGTCCTTATGTCTTTGAATTTTCCCCTTGTCAGCGTATCCTATGCATACGTTTATCAGCGGGAATAAGCATAAATGATCCAACGGTTTATTTTTACACTTGGTGTTGGAAGCATGGACAAGCAACCACGTTTGACATGGTTGTAAGGGTCCGGCGTCATCCATTCTCCCAATTTTGTGTTCCGTTAGCTATCCAAATTTTGGTGATCTCAGCCTATCCAGACACTGTTTCACTGCTGAATCGATGGTCGACAAACAATATTGTGACCAAGAAACAGACATACGATTCCATTTGCCCAATGCCATGGTATCTGTAGAGTAGACATGTGTAAAGATAACGGCGTGCCATCATTCCCCAGTGGCAAAATATTTTGAGAGTAATTCCGCAACCTCGTCGTGTCCTTTCGCTGATGCAACCTGACATGCGTTCCTACCCTCGTCATCCACCGCTTCTACATCCGCGCCTCGCGCGAGCAGCAGGTTTACGACCTCTAGCTTCCCCTCTTCTGAGGCCATATGCAGCGGAGTCGAGCTGTTATTATTCCGCGCGTTCACGTCTACCCCGTAGCTAAGCAATAATCGAACGACATCAAGGCGACCAAATTGCGACGCTATATGTAGAGGCGTTCGGCCCGTGTCTTCCCGAGCTTTGATGTCCGCATTGTGTTGGACGAGTATACGAACCACCTCGACTTGTCCCAAGTCAGCCGCCATAAACACTGGAGTCCAATGGAGATATTCCACGTAGGTATTGGCATCAGCACCATGATTGAGTAACCATTGCACAATGTCAGGATATCCTGTTGATGCAGAATATAAGGGAGTCCCTTTTTTGTAGCCCTGAACGTCGACATCTGCACCTTGATCATAGAGTAATTGAGCAATATGAAAGTGTTTCCGTGCTAATGCGGCGATAAGTGGAGTCACATAGTAACCGCCAAGGGTATTCACTTGCTCCGGATGCTTTATAATGAGGTGCTCCGTTAAGTTGTGAAATCCACAGAGTGCGGAGTAGTACAGGGGAGTTGTATCTGACTTTCGTGTAGGTGTGAATAGGTAGAAGGTTGAACCAAGGGAGGGAGCGGTGTCGATGTCGTGCAGCCGGAGCCACGCTGAAAAATGGGGCTTGTCGGAGTCAAAGAGACGTTCCATTCCTTTCCGCACACTTGATGACATGACCCCGAACAGTGCATGGTCAAACCAGTGTCGAGCAGCATATTGGGCCAGTGGCAAATGATTCACGATGGTATCCTTGCTGAAGCGATGGTCTATCCATAGCAACATGCTTAAGCAAGCTTGTGCGAGGACTGTATGGGCAGGCTCGAAAGAGATATAATAGCATGAGACATCCCCACTTGACTCAGCGAGGCGGCGCGAGGTCAGAAACTCCTTGACAGAGAAGTGAGAGAATTGCACCACCCGTGAACCATCGATAGTGACGATAGTGATCAAACTAGAGCACGCTGCCCGAAGAGCTTGTTCTTGATCCTCCCAGCGCCAATCCTGGTTCAGCTTCGGAATCCCTTCGGCGTCGTCAAAGTCAACTGCAAGGACCTCCGCAAGCTCCTCGACATGAAGCGGCCTCACAGCAACAGTGAGACATTGGAAGAGACGATAAGCGTCTTCTTGAATTTCTTCATTAATGCCCCTCAACACACGCTCATACGTTTCATCAAGAGATTTGGGTAATTCTCCAAGGACTCGCCGGACATTGCGTGTGAAACAATGTCGCAGTGTCTCTAGCTGACAAATGACCCATCTAAACCTGCGCAGCAGTGTGAACAAAATGCTGTCAACGTAGGCTGATGAACCCACATTCCGTCAGCTCTTTTGGACAGTGTCTCTACAACCAGTTCTTTATCATCCATCCTCCACTTCTTCATCATTGGCTCTGCATCCGAATAGACAACGGAGCTGACGTATTTGGCGATATCCTCTTTCTGCCCATCTTGATCATGTAGATATCTTGAAGTATGCCAATTGTTTAAGAGCGTTATTGATGTCGAATTCGTGGCGGCTAGTTACACACATATGCAAGTTTGGAAGACACAGATCGACGAGTTCCTTCACAGCTTCTAAAACTTTTTGACGTGAGGGTGGGATCCCAAGCACATTCGACGTATTGGGACTTTCGTCCAGCGCATCGATGATTAGATAGATCGGGACTTTCCCTAACCCCCCCTGAAGCATATTCTTGAGGCACTGTAAAAGAGCGTCCTCACGAGGTTGTTGTGTACCGTTATTATGTGTTGAATACATGTCGAAAAGATAATTGAAACCGGTCTCAGATTGATCGCAGAGTTGAACAAGAAAGGAAACAAGTAAAGCACGTGCATGCTGCTTTGTAGCGTCCTTAAAGTCGAAGAAAAAATAGGCTAGTTGAGATGCTTCATGATTGGAGATGGATTGGATTTCATGGATCACTGTAGAACTAGTCAAAATCATGAATTCCCCAGGATTACGGAGTTATTAATGGGTAGCGACATACGTCAGGATACTTTTGCCCGACCCTGCTATTAAGCCAAGAGGCATCAGTGACAGCTAAAACAGTGTAAGTAGAAGGAGTATACGTTTACCATGAATCCATAACAAGGATTCAGAACCGGAGGCTTTCCAGTGTTCAAAGATTTGGCCTTGAGTAAACCACGCCGCAGTGCCATCATGGTAAGCATCACGTGCAGAGTTATAATTCACAGACGGATCTGCAGGAGAGAGCCATTCTTGAAATCTCTCCCGTAACTGAACTCCTAAAAGTGTCTGAGCCTCTCCGGCATGCGGAAAGTTGTGTTAGAAGAGCACGAACGTTTTAGACCTCCCAAATCTTTTTCAATTTGGTGGGTCACTCCCCTGGTGTCCCTTCCAGCTGCGAGCATGAATATTAAGTATGGAGTTGACAGACAGTTGACGCATGCCTTGCGCACCAATAATAACCTCGTTTATTCTGCTTCCAACGCCCATAACCTTGCCCTCAACTCTTTGTGCAAGCTTTAGGACTTGTGCAGTTGCCATCACACCCTCTTCATGTGTCAACTTGTCTAACCTCCGCAAGGCATCTTCAATATCGGTTCTTCCCGCCAGCTTCCTCAGATATCTTTCTGAACGTGGATTGGCCAAAAACAGCATATCCTCAACGAATAACTCACTTGTAAATCTCGCCTTCATCTCCCTTGTTGCAATTGCAAGGATTCCAATAACTTCGACCATAATCTTAATCATCAAGTCCGTCATCGCCCCGGTCGGTGGTAATTCAGTATAAGCCTCGATACGGGTGAAAAAAGCTTCGATGCGATCAAAGAGGTCGACGAGCGCATCTTTTCTTGCGCCAATGTCCTTTGCTGTCTAAGGAAATTCGTATCAAAGAAAGCGCACAAAACAAGGTGACACTTACCATAAGAAGGACAACGATGCCAGAAAAAGTCACTTTTGCAGGCGAGAAGACCTATGAGATGGAACATCAGAGTCCAGATTCTCGACGACTTGAACCCAGGAGATTTACTAGGCCAACACCGTCGCCAAGGGTTGCAGAAAAGGCACAAAGGACAGTGACCGCGACACGAAGCCGCTGTTTAGATCGTGTATCGTCGTTCTGAGATTGAAGGAACTCTTGGACATTGTATTTCTTGTTGAGCACATCGAGAACGGCGCTGGGAGACTCGCAGAGTTGCAGCTGAGCGGTGAGGGGATGTGTGATAAGATCGTTCTTCGTCTTCTCACGATATCTTTTCAGGGCTGTGCCAAAAATAGTTTCAAAGTTGGATGAGGTGACTGAGGTGGTCGTGAGGGTGATCTGAGACATAGAGCCTATGGAGTGGTGAGGAGCGGATTGGCTCTAGGGGGCTATCGGATGATACGGCAAGGCGAGGACTGTGACCAATGGGCCTCATGCTAGGTACGTAACTTACAAAGAATACCGCTTTGGCGAAGATCCGAGGTGACCGGATATGGTCCATATAGATGATAGACGCGCAAAATAAATCATAGCCAAGGCACGACGTTAACCAACACCCATCTTGCTAGGACGCATATTTGAACTTGAGGCTTAAAGTTACAAGTCATTAGACGCTTAACTTCTAGACTGCGTGTGGTCATGGCGTAAACAAGGATACAGTAGATTTCAATTGAACAAGCGGAACTACTAGTAAGCTAGTCACGTGTTAGTACGTGAGCGACAGACTCGCGGAATAGAACAGAAGACCGCAGGGCGCACGCGTAATGAGTCAAGTATTGTATTACAACTACAACTGTGACCTTCAACCTGATGCCAATGTGTGCCGCTAGTCCTTTGCTCTTTCAACGCGATCATAAATAAAGACATACTGCAAACACAGTACTCGTTATGCCTCCCATATATTGTGGGCCTGGGAACAATCGAGTCCACCGTAACTAACGGACATGGATTGCCAGTGCAGTATACAACGTACTGTAAGTTCCATAACTTGAAGCAGATCTATGCAGAGGAAAGTCTGGCTATGAACTCGGAAGGACCAAGGAAAGGACTCCCTCGGAAGAAAATAGCTCATCTGAGCAACCACGTGCACGGGAATGCCCAGGAATGGTGCTGGTGCCGGCATCGTGATTAAATGTACGGTCTGCGACTTCCTGCATACCCTGTCTCTTCCGCATCCGTTCGACAACCATTCGTTGTACCCATGATTCTCTCTTTCATCATCGCCTAATATTGTACACATTTATCACCAGCTGCTCCCTACTTATTCTGTTCTCACTCGAGCGAGGAACTCCAGGTAAGTCGGGTCATCAGGCAACTTTGAATAGACCTCAAAGTCTGCCTGACTTGTTTAAGCGTGCAGGTATCACCGAATAACAGGATAATATCTTGGGTCTGAAGCTTGGGTGGAACCATAGTATGCGGTTGTACCCCTCTGGTAGTAATGACGTCAGCCTCTGGACACGCCCCTGCGGTGCTTTCCGCAGCCCTCTTATCATGGCGTCTATCGAAAGAGTCGCCAAACTGCCTCTTGAACAACATATCATACATCATCTTCACTCATGTCGACAGCCCTCCACGAATCCTCGGACTCGCCTTCGGACCCAGTTGTATCTTCCGACAACATACTATTCGATTATCCCGAGGCGGACATCATCCTTCGTTCTTGCGATTCCTTCGAATTTCGCGTCCTGAAGCTCTATATCGTCCATGTCTCTCCAGTCCTCGGTGAGAAAGTTTTAATCTCCCCCAGTCCTCAGTCCAGTGCCACCGCGACTACCACCAATTCTGAATCGGATGTCCATGCCACGTCGCTGCCTGTACTCCAGCTTCCCGAGAGCAGTGCCATCATTTACAGCCTTCTCAGTCACACTTTTCCCGTATCGCCTATTCTTCCCGCCACTATCGAGCAGACCATGGAACTCCTCTCCGTTGCTCAAAACTACAAGATGGACCCCGTACTGACTCGGATCCGGGGCCACATTGCCCTGCAAGATCCACCATTCATCCGAAAAGATACCTCATTTTTAGTTTATTCTCTTGCCCAGAAATATGGGCTTCGCAAAGAGGCGCTTCAGGCAGCACGTTTAACACTGGCACACTCACCATTGACCATCGAACGGTTGGACTTCGAGGACAGGCTCGATATGATGCCAAGTGCTTGTCTTCATGAATTGTGGAAATATCATGAGAGGGTTAAATTGAATTTTTCATCGGACCTCAAAGTGTTTCGAATGTTACATGCGCAGAAGACATTTGGGAATTCAACCTGTCACTCGCTCACAACTTCCCGCATCCCGGATTGGCTTGATCGTTATATTGAAAGTATAGGGAGAAATCCCTCTTTCTTCGATCTCACTAGATTTCACATGGCCCTGTCAAGCCATGTCTCTCAGCCTCTAGGAAAGAAGACACGCCACGGTTGCACAACATGTGCACATAGACCTCACACTATGATACACGCGTTTTGGGAGGCTTTGACAGCTGTCGTTCACGAAAGTATAACCAAGGCGAGTCGTTATCAATGATGTAACTACATCGGTTAACCATTTAAACGCTTTGACAGGCTGAGTCAGATCTCTTGATTGTCGAAGAACGGCCAGGACCCGAAAGTCAAGCTACATCATCTAGAGAAGCATCCTTTCCGCCGAAATACTCAAACATGTCCAATGCGGATGTGATACTACAGTCGAACGACTTCGTCAATTTCCGCGTCCATAAATTGGTACTAGTCACGTCGTCGCCATTTTTTTGTGACATGTTCTCCCTCCCGCAACCCCAGAACGATGAAACTATCGATGGGCTTCCCGTAGTGCAGCTATCCGAGGATGCGGAGCTCTTGAACTGTCTTATCTCCATCTTGTACCCCGTTTCTCCAGAGATACCCGACAGTGACGACAAGATTTTGGCTCTGATCGCTGCCTCGCAGAAATATGATATGGTCGCTGTACAATCTCTCATCCGTGCGGAGGTCAGCCGCAAAGGGTTACTTGCGCCGAGGGGCGCAGAGGCATTCCGTATATACGCCGTCGCCTGCAGGCAAAGGCTGTTACCAGAAACGGCCACCACAGCCCGCCTGACGTTGGATTACCCTTTGACGTTCGAATATCTTGGAGAGGCGCTGCGATCATTCGAAGGTCAAGCTCTGCGTGACCTTGTGAAATTTCGCCGGTGCTATTCAGTCCGCCTTAACTCATGCATAGAGTCGTTCTCAGAGTATCGGGATGGACCGTCGAAAATTTGGGTTGGCTGTCCAGGTCCTATTTCTTTCTTCTGTCCAGGAGAGGATAATGCTGGCTACCCCCCCACCTGGCTGCAGAACCTCTTTCGGAAATTCGAACGGCAGGATGGGCCAGTGGCTATACACACCATCAAGTGCCTCTGTTTGGATGAGCCAGCTATACAGACCCCCACCAATCCTTCCGACTTTCGCCAAGAATACTTGGAGGCTCTTCAGGCCCATGTCAATGAAAAAGATTGTCAGTTCTGCATGAAGGTGCACACACTAAAAGGAGAGACATTCTGTACGGAAATTGAGAAGGGGATGGTGGAGGCGCGGAACGTCCAATACCCTGGTTTTGAGGGTATCCCATGCCACTGATCGTAGATCACTATTTGTGAGTATATATTGATTCTCACTTGGGCTAGGCGCCAACTGATCCAGGGGATTGTAGGACAGGACCTTTGTTCAAGACTGAGTATCGCGGAGACGCTGATAGCATTCCATGGGTTGGTAGGGCCTATGCATTGATGTACTACGTACTAGTGTAAACGAGTTTATCTGGGTGGCTTAGTGATGGACTCATTGGCGTTAGTTACAACCGTTAAGTTAGCCTAATCAACGTCAATCTTTGGATGTAGACCCGCTCCAAGCGGTTGGCGGTGGTGCGGCTGGATGAGCCTGGATCGGCGGAATGGTCTACAGCTAAAAATGGTGAGACACTACCACGGGGGTGACGACCAGATCCGGCTTTCCCACAAGTCGGCTTTGGCTTAGGTAAGCTATAAGGAGGCAGGTCGGCCGTACCAAAGAATGACATCATGCCCTGATGACGTAATCCCCAAATAAAGAAATGTTATATAATGTCACGTTGTCACAGTTGTATGACATAATCGTTCCT
>QFDW01000628.1:0-10854 GCA_003315895.1 Lactifluus rugatus | reverse complement strand
GATTCAACTCGCGGAGTGAAGAAGCGGAAACGAGGAGCATAAAATCAACAGTTGCTTGCCACACACATCAACCTTTGGGCACTGCAAGGAGAGCTTCGCAGCCCTCTCCTCAGCGATGACATTGAATCTAGTCTGGAATACATGGCAGGATCCGCGTGCGCAGTACGTGCCGAGCTTCTCTAGCTTCGCTCATCTACGAAACACGGTGCAATACTGCTAGTAGCTAATCTACATTCATCTTGTCGGCTTCCTCTTCTTGCGTGACTGGTACGGCATTCTTTCTTCTTTCTATAAGGAAGGCCTCAATCTGTTCCTTGAGCTCAGTATCTGAGGGGAGTGTGTTAGGACGGTTTCTTTCTTTAATGATGACACTCACTGGGGATGACTTCCTCGATGGTCAACGGTGCGCGATTGAAGGGGTCCTTCGAATCTGAAAGAAGATGCTTCTTGATCGATGCCCGGTCAATGACAGCTCTTGAAGTAGGCAGAATGACGGGGTCTCGCATAATGGTACACAACAGTGGGTCTGGACGAACAACGAGCGCACGGTCAGCAAGAAGACCGAACATAGAAGATTGAGGACAGACCGAGGAATTCATCAGGGATTTCGCCGAGATCTTCCTCTGCCTCAAGTGTCGCCTTGGCCTCCTCGACCTTGGCGACAAACAAGCCCAACTGCTCGACCTCGTCCGGCGATTTGAGATTGTGGTCTCTGCAGATCTTGGCGGCATGCTCAAAGAGTTCCTTCGTATAACTACGTCCGTCTCCCGCCACCGCGCGAATAAACTCGGCTTGGTCCCCGAGATTCAAGTACACTTGCACGACGTCGCTGAGCAACTGCCGTGGATTGAAGTGGTACTTCTCCCTATTGCTAACACGAAGGTCATTGCACCGCGGTCCTACCAGGGCTTCCAAGTTGTAGTCAAGCATGGCAGCGAGGCGATCGACAATCTCAGGCATCATGAACGGCTCCTTGGTCTCCGCGGTAAAGATCTTCAGCATGTCAACGGTCGAATTCCCAAGTTGGGTATACGAAGATGCCTGGCGTTCCAAGCCATGCAGTGTCCCCTCACGCTCGCGGCGCTGCTGGAGCGGTAGGGCTGCCCAGGCTTCCTGATTTGCCATTTCCTGCTGGATGTTGTAGATCTGAGTAAGGTCGCTCAGCGACTCATCCATCAGATACGTGACGTCGTTAATCATCATATTGACAAAGCGAACAAACTTGTCGATGTTCCTTGGCGAATATAAGCACAACGATCAAAGAAACATAGAGTGTGCGTCGCACTGTGTCTCTTTCTTGAGAGCTTCCCGATGGCTGGGATTTCCCCAGACAGTCTTCAAGACAAAGGCGATGCTTCGCCTGAAAAAGTTTGTGAGTATTCCTCTGAAACCTCGGCGGTATCTCCTTGGCTTACCGTGCATCTACATTCCGTGAGCAAGATGTTTTGAGACGATACGGAGTCGAAATATGGACGTACTGAATTTGTCGTAGAATTGGGAACTTGCGCCCGTCTGTTCAACTTCTACGATCAAGTGTCAGACTATGCATGACTGGTTGAGGAAGCCTAAGATGGCGCACCGATGTAGAAATGCGTCAGCGCTGGCATCAAATATTTCAATGCCAGTGGATGTGAGTTGAGCGATGGACCAAGGAGGCTGGATTGGCCACGATAGGTGAAGCACGAGCAGAAGAGGATCTATAAGGCTTGTTAGGCGAGAATCAACGACCTAAGGGCGATCATGAATCATGCATACATCGATGATCTTATTTTTCAAGAATGGATTCTTGATACACCAGGTTGACATCATGAACGTAAGCGTGAATATGAGGACTTCTTCCTTTCCGGTCAGGTCAAGGCTGGCTGGTCCATGTCTGGAAGACTTGAGTTGTCGCTAATGCAAGTAAAACAAGGGCATACCGAGCAGCGAAGAAAAAGTAGTCGATAATATCTTCAAGGATGTACTCTGGGAGGACCCTGAAGTCTAAGGGCACTTCCCTGGGAAGAGGTAGACTGTGACAAGTGACGTGAGGGGGAAAAAGATAGCGGTAAAGTCGGGAACATACTCCACAATGGGCTTTGGATGAGCCTTCTTGGGATCTACATAGCGGATAAGCCATGTCGTGACAAAAGAGGTGAATGTGTTCTTCCGGAAGAGAAACTCTGGATCATAAAGCTGCGTTAATCCTGCCATTTGCGCTGCCTGGATCCTGTCAATCTCATCCTAATTTGCCAATTTTGTCAGTCCATGCGTGCATCAGGTGGGAGAAATGTTAACCTTCATCTGTTTGATGGCAGCTTCAACCCGTGCCTGGAGAGGTGTCTAGGGATCTTTGACATCAACGAAAAGCGACTCATGCGATGACGAGTACTCACGCCCATCCAAGTGTTGTCAGCGGTGATGTTGTCGAGGTGCCTTTGTACCTCGTCTTGCTCTTTGCTCAAATCATCGAACGTAAGTATTGTCTTTTGAAGGCCATAATGGCCGGTGGCGAGTGCCAAGTAAAAAATGTCAGAGATGAAATTGGGCGGCTGGGCACCTGAGAGGAATAAATACACTCTAAACAAGGGTCAACAGAAACCACTGACCAGGGGCGATGCGATGAGAGTTCTCCCATTCCACAGCGTCTTCGCTGGTCGCATTTATGCGTGTCTCCTCCTTTATTTCTATCCTTGATGTGTGAGCATAATAGTGTGGGTCAATGCGATCAATCTGGGGGATCCAGTCAGCGAGCAGTTGTTATGTGGCAAAGGGGGTTTGCCTTCGTATATTGCGCGTCCATAAATGGTTCTGCGAAATGGAGAAGGACGAGATGGACATTCGTCATGAAGCTGTCAGAGGCCACGGTTACAGGGTCAATCTCGTGAAATGTCAGGTCGAGTTCACATATAGCACAGATCAGTAGATAGGCATACCCGCATGCCCGTTCTCTTCAAGTTGAGAGAGACAACGCGAGAGAAGTATGAAAGCACCGCCTCCCTACTCTCGGGCGAAGCCCGAACGATGGAGTTGAAAATCTTGAACAACGTCGACTGAAGACAATCAACGCACAACCCTCACTGGACAAAGGTCAGATTACCTGCAGGGTCTTCAGTGTCCCGCGAAGGCTACTACGGAAGGATTCCACGCTTGTAGCAGGGCGGCTTTCCACGTTAGAAAAGTGTGTCTTGGTAATGTATGGCTAGTAGTGGATTTGAATCCCACGTTCTAGTTGCACAAAAGGGCTGTACTCACCCATTCTCGAGTAAAAACGTTTAGTCGAAGGAGAGGACCCATTAGGCTCGTGAACTCGAAGGTAGCAGCCGTAGCAGCCGCCGGGTTCCATTCATCCATCGTCGTGATCATGATCACAATCTGCTTGTGTGCTACGAGGGCTTCCAGGCCAGTGAGGATGCCGCGCCACTGAGGGTCGCTCGCAGCAAGGCCCTCTTGCCGGAAAAGAGACGAGTGGAAAAGCAAACCAAGCACTACAGGACGAAGGACATCGGCAAGTCCATCCTCTGGATCGAATCGATGAACGATATCCTGCAGAAATTGCGGGACTTCGACGTCTGTGAGGCTGTTGGGGCTCGGTATAGAGACGTCGTACACCCCTGTGGACAAAGTAGAGAGCGAGAGGAGGACATTTACGAGCTCCTGAGGGCCGATATCTTTTCTGTAGGCCACACGTAAGCAAACGATCCAGAATAACAGAAGCACACGAACCCTGCGGGAGCGTAGAATGCTTCGGGAGCTTGGAAGTTGATGCCGATATAACTGATGATCAAATGGCGCATCTTCTCCTCCAGCTCTAGAGCCTTCTGGATGACGACTGGTGGGTGACCCTTATGGTGTATCAGTATCGCACTGCCCCAACCAGATGTTCTCCACATACCTTCTTCAAAAGCGCCGATTTCACAGTGTTCAGTCGCTTCCAACAGCCAACTAGATATTCGAAGACAGTCTGGTCGACGGGAATCTTAGATAGAAAGGGACGATATTCGTCGTCATGGCTGTCCAACGTCAGACGGGATGGAATAGATGTCCGGACTGGGCACATACTCTGAAGACTGGGGGTCTAATTCAAGGCGCGCGATGACAGCAGACTCCAAGTTGTCGGGAGTGAGCCGAAGGTTGCCTGCGCAAAGACATTCATGAAAAATCGAGAGGGCCGACAGACATATGCCGGGCGTACCGTCCAACGAGTCAGACTCGACCGCAGACTTCAACCACACGTATTCAAAATCGTTCTTCATTGATTCCGAAGGCTGCCCTCCGAAGGTAAATACCATAAGCGAAAGAAGCGAAGGAGCCGACAAACTAAAACATACATCGAGGGTGACCAGAAAGACCTGACTGATGGACTCATTCTCCCAAACGTCATAGTTGAAGGGTGAAGGAGCTACATAAGCTTTCTTCTTTGGCGGAACCGGCACAGGAGGAGCTAGCGGCGCTGCTAGACGCTTGGGTGCGGCGGCGGGGGGAGGAGGCTTAGGTTTGGGAGAAGGTGCTGGGGGTGGAGAAATCGAGGGCGTAGAGGACGTGCTCGCGGACGTGCTCGCGGATGCGGCGGGTGCTTGCAACTTTTGCAGCCGCTTCATACGGATCTATCAGGGAAATGCCAGTGAATAACATTGATCATGGATGTATGAGTGGACGCGACGCGTACGCGGTCAGCATCGTCAGTTGGATTGGTCAATGGCTGACTTGCGCTCATGATCGTATTGATTTATGACGAAAAGTAAGTCTCTGTAGACGGGTTATGTTGGACCGAGTGCTATTTCCACGTCGTAGGTCGTTAGATGGCGAGCGTCCTAATCACTGCCTTCCTCCATTAAGTTACATAATCAAATCATTCACTCAACCCAAAAGACACGACCAGGAAACGACGACCCTCAACATGTTTTCACTCGCACTTTTCTCCACCACACGCCAACTTATCGTCTCGTCGCCTCGCCTCTTCTCTTCTTCTGCAACTCTCGGATACCCCAAATTAAAAACTCATTCGGGGTCAAAAAAGAGGTGGCGAGCTTTGGCTTCAGGTGTATTCAAACGCGTCAGTAGCGTCCAGCTTGTCCCATCCGCCAAATAGTGACATTCTTTCTTTACCACTTATAGGCACATTCCGGTCACTCCCACCTGAACGTCTCTAAGTGCCCCGGAAGAAAGAATCGCCTTTCATTAACCGCGTATTCATCTCCATCACAGACAGCCAAACTCAAGAAGCTGATGCCGTACAACTAGGAGGCTATCCTTTGCCTTGGTGAGGATTCTGAACCTAGTGAATCTCAGTTTCTCATGTCGCCCCCAAATTTGGCTAGTGTAAAGACACAGCATATACGTGCACCTTAGATCCCAACCTACTCGATCCATCTCACTCTTTGTTTAGTCCGCGATCGGGTTGCAGAAGTACCCACAAGCGTGAGGACTTCTAAGGATCTATCCTATTCTGTGATGTCTTCTCCGTTAGTGACTTGGTCGCGTGTGCATTGGTTTCAGAACAGGCAAGGGTTGTTTTTCCTCCGAAGCATTCTCTGATACCTTTCTGCTTGGGGTCATAAGTCGCACTTCCTATCCCCCCCTTCTGGCGTGTCTGGAGTGTCAAACCTGTTAGCAAAATAAGATGGACGTTTCAATTGTGCCCTACGAGGGTGTCCAAGTGCGAATGATGGTTGATGTCAGTGACGTGCATGACCATAAGTGCATGCCCATCCACGTCCATTGGTTGGCTTTCCTGTGCTCTCTGTAGAGTGTTAGCTTGTGAATCACCATGTGCCCAACCGTGCGAACCTCAGCATTGATGACGATACGTGTCCAAGCGGTATTTCTAAGACCTCCGTACCTCCTGTCTTTGGCTTGGTTTACACTCATCTTGAGTAACTCGGAAATCATTACGCTTAAGCATAGGCCATGGCCGACAACCGCGACATGAATGCCAGTGCTACCTTCTTTAGCGGCTTTCCACACATAGGGAAGCACAAGTTGGGTGATAGCCTTCTTTGCACGCTCCGCAAGATCAATGAAGCTCTCTCCTCCCGGGTACTTCTCATCAGGTCTGCAAAGCGTGGGATATAGGCCATTATCCATCTCCTCCTCGAGAGAGCAATACCGATCAAGTCTACGCGATAACGGTTTCCCTTCTGCAATGCCAAGGTTCTGTTCGCGAAGAAGTTCAGACGAAGCGAACATTGGCTTAGGGTCCTTCTGTCCTTTATAGAGGGCCTGGGCGGTTGTGAACGCGCGCTTTAAGTCCGATGTGTGGATGGCGATAAATTGCGTGTCTGCGAAGAATTTAGCAAGAGCGCGCGCTTGCTGCTCATGCAGTCACCGCGTTTAACGTTAGGATCTATGCTTTCAACCCTGTCACGAACGCACGTTCATTCCTGCTGTAGCGTGGGCGTCATGTCCAAGCGGTTGATTACGCAACACGTACCATGATTCGAAAGGGGTGCATCTTTCCAACCAGCCCATATGGGTATGGCTTGCTGTCGTACCAGTAGGATGAGTAACAAGAACCCCAAACAAGCTGTGCTGGACGGGAAAGGGGTCATACCAAATTATCTGTAGATTCCGCATGTCTGATCTATGGGCTCTGATTTGAGGAATCGGTGATTGTATGAGAGGGGGAGAAAGCTTACGAAAGTGATGATGATGGAGCTTGACATAGTTATCTGACCGCCTCTGGGACGCGCAGTCACCACGTGAGCTGGGCATTGTCATCAGCTGACATATACAGTACAGCACCAGTGTATGCGGCTGCGCCTAGAAGGTTCTCATCATACGCGTAATCTCTTCTCTTTATATACCTTCAGTTTCTCTATCTCCCTTTTCAACCTAGACTACCATGTCATCTTCCACCCCCGTTCGAACCACTGATCGCGACCAGCAATTGTTGGCCGTTGGTCGCCAATGCTCACACCCTTCCTGCCTTCTCGTGGACTTTCTACCATTCAAATGCCAGCACTGCACAAATTCCTTCTGCGCCGATCATTTCAAGCCTGCAGACCACAACTGTTCCAAATATGATGAATCCAGTTTTAATCGGGTAGCTCCTGATTGTAAGCACTTTCCCTGTTACACTCGATCCCAACTCTCATTCTGTCCAGGTCCTCTTTGCAATGAGCCTGTTCCCATTCCTCCAGGCGAGGACCCAAATATAAGGATGGAGCGACATCTCACCGTGGACTGCTATGTCATGACTGGTCAGTCACGGAAAGCCAGCGCAGCACCAAAGTGTTCAAGACCCAAATGCGGAAAGGTATTATTCGCACAAATACAGTGTGACGTGAGCTGTCCTCTGCTCATTTCATGACTGATAGTCTTGACTTTTTTGTCTCGTTGTGCAGAAATGCCACCAGAAGTTCTGCCCGGAGCATCGCTTCCCGAGTTCACACAACTGCTCTTCGCTCGCATCCCAACCGACTCCTGTTGCAAACACCTCAAGCAAAGCGAGTTCTCAGCCATCTGCGATTGCGGCCAGTGGCCAGGCTGCCATGAAACGTGCCGTGGCGTTGTTACCTACAAAGACTCCTTCTGCATCTCGTCCCCCTCAAGGAACGGAACCATCCTCAGGCATCACAGCTTCAGGCTCGAAGCCTATCTCTTCAATTTCTAATCGTTTCTCGAAGGCTGATCGGTAAGCAAAGTTACACCCATTGTAATCGGTGACCTCTCATGACGCCGTAGGTTATCCTCACTCACACTACCTAATGCTAAACCCTCCAACAACGAAATGGATTCTGCCACTGATCTTCCGGATCGCTGCTCTCCCAAACTCCCTCACAAATCTGCAATGGATTTCAACTCATTTATTCCCCAACCACTATTCGCACACGCATGATTTTGTATTTGTGCGCTAGACGCTCGAGGCAGGAGAGGGAGAGTCAGATCCGAGCCATGCGTGCCCGCGCTCAGAGAGGGGTGAGTCCGTAGTTCTACTTTCGTGAACCTGCAAACCGACCAAGGTGTAGCTGCTGAGTGAGGATGAGAAGGTCATTCTAGCATCCCTCGAGGCCCAGGGCGCACGCGGTTCCGATGACAAGGACTGTGTTATTATGTAGTCATTACTTTTCTGGATATTGCTACTGTATCTGTGCGGATAATATTATTGTGGATGCTGGAACCATCAAGATGAACTTCTCACGGGATAGTATGAGACGTAGAGACGACGACGCGCGATGAGGATTCTGACTCCCTGTGACGCCTGCACTCATCAACTATGTCCGATTCCGAGCAGGACGCGTCGGTCTTGGGTAAACGCGCTCGAAATGGCCCTGGAACTGATGTCGCCGATGATATTAACATGAACCCACCGTCAGTCACCCAGGATGACGACGCGAGCGACGACGACGTGGGGCCTATGCCAATGCCAGAAAGTACCCCGGTGGTCGCAGGCACAAAAAAGAAGCGAAAAGGTGCGTGTTTCGACACCAGCATCTGCAAGCTCGCAAGGTGGTCCTCAAACAGGACTGTCCTTCTCTTTCTTACTTTTCGATAGTCCTCCCACATGAAAGACTCTTCCTGGACCACCTGCCGAGCGCAGATAGGTACCACAAAAGCTTCATGCACCGCGACGTGATCAACTTTGTGGTCGTCACACGGTGCGTTCTACCCTCCCCTCTCCCACAGTGTGAGTATGGCCTGCTCAAGCCAAGTTTCGTAGTACGGATTTTATCATCACAACGTCGATCGACGGCCACTTGAAGTTGTGGAAGAAGCAGGAGACGGGCATCGAGTTTGTCAAGCACTACCGTGCACACATGACGCTCATCGTTGGTGTCTCGGCGAGTGCGGACGGTGAGCTGTTCGCGAGCATCGCTGAGGATGGGAGCGCAAAAGTGTTCGACGTAGTCAATTTCGGTGCGTCGAGGAGCTCTGTCACACTTTTTCTTTGCTGGTTCTGATCCCCTGGCCGTACCACAAAAGATATGATCAATATGATCAAGCTTGGATTCACGCCGAAAGCTTGTTGTTGGGTACATCGGAGAGGCCAAGCGCAGGGCATTCTCGCCGTGTATAACTCCTCCCCTTTGCTATTTGCCATGGCGCCATACTCACACATGAACCTGTCATCAGCTCGGAACAAAATTCTGGAAGCATTCGGCTGTATGATGGTCGTGGGGATGGCAAACCGTTGGAGACGTTGGAAAAGCTTCATCGGTTCCCGGTTCATTTGATGACGGTGCGTTTTCTGACGTGTGAACCCCCTCCCTTTATGATCCTCCGCTGACATCTCCGGATAGTACAGCGACAGATTTGACTGCGTCATCTCGGCAGATGAGGGTGGCTTTGTCGAGTTCTGGAGGCCGAGCGAGCAGTTCGAGTTGCCGAATAACGTTCCCGGGTTGTGGTCGTTCAAGAGTCAGACAGATTTGTACGAGTTCAAGAAAGTACGATTTCCAACTGTCTTTCGTTCCCTCTCCCCTGACAGAACTTTTGCAGTCAAAATCAACGCCGACATGTATCACACTCTCCCCGGACTCGTTATTTTTTGTCACATTCTCCCTCCCCGATCGGCAAATTCGTATCTTCTCATTCCTGACGGGAAAAATGACAAGGAAGTACGACGAGTCGCTCGCAGCTATTCAAGAGATGCAGCAGGCCGGCACAGCCGTGTACAAAGTTGACGATATGGAATTTGGCCGTCGCCTTGCGGTAGAAAAGGAAATCGAACTCCCAGGCCCGGACGGGAAGGTCCCAGGGGTGTGGATCAACGCAGTTTGGGATGAAAGTGGGGCATTCGTGCTGTACCCGACGTTATTAGGGATCAAGAGTAAGGATACACTTTTTGGCTACATGCAGCCTCATTTTCGATTGCTGAGTCCCGCGCCCAGTTGTGAACACCGTGACAAATCGTGTTGTTCGACTCTTGGGCAAGGACGAGACCGTGCGCTGGATAAACCTGAGTCTGTATCAAGGCGCGCCTGCCAAGAAGGGCATCACCACTGTCGCGATGGCAGCCTCTGCCAACCCCATCCTGGCAGACAAGGCAGTGCGTGACCCAACACTATTCTGCACTGGCCTCAAACGACAGCGCTTTTACATGTTCACGCGCAGTGAACCCGAGTACGTCGTCAATAAACGCCCTCCCCCCCTTTTTTGGCGGATAGATTTTTTTTTCTAACATACTCCGCGCGCACAACATAAACAGAGATACCAGCTCAAAATCTGGTGACCGAGATATCTTCAACGAGCGTCCGACCCGCGAGGAGCAGTCGATCGCCGCCGCCGCGCCGGCGGCTACGTCGCGCACGGCGGCGCTCGCGTCCACCGCGACAATCCACACGACTTTGGGTGACATGCACCTGCGCTTGTTCCCACAGCAAGCACCCAAAGCGGTCGAAAACTTTATCGGCCACGCGCGCAGCGGGTACTACGAGGGCGTGCTCTTCCACCGGGTCATACCCAAGTTTATGATCCAGACGGGCGACCCGCTCGGAGACGGTACCGGCGGGACGAGCATCTGGGACCACGAATTTGAAGACGAGTTTTCGGATGACCTGAAGCACGATCGGTATGTAATGTTCAGCGCCCTTGATCACTTTTTGACTTTGCAGCCTCTTTTTTTGGGGGGGGCAGGCCGTACACGATGAGCATGGCAAACGCCGGTCCGAACACGAACGGATCCCAGTTCTTCATCACTACCAACGCGACACCGTGGCTTGACAAGAAGCACACGATCTTTGGACGCATTCTGTCTGGGTTGGAAACGGTACATGCGATCGAGAACGTGAAGACGAACAAGGCGGATAAGCCGTACGAGGATATCAAGATCATCAACGTCGATATCGAATAAGTCAACGGATCAGTCGCAGCCGCATGTTACTCTTTTCGAGGGCGTATCGTATTGTGATCATGTGCTATGGCACCTTGTTT
>QFDW01000625.1:0-17520 GCA_003315895.1 Lactifluus rugatus | reverse complement strand
TGAATGAAGGGCCCAAGAACCTCCGTGCGTACAACGTCTGCAATAGTAACCTTCCTGCCTGTGATATTATCTATCACTGGCGTTGCGTCGCGCAAAAGTTGACCAAAGACATCAAACGTCGGTAGAGTAGGCGGAAGTTGTGCGAGAACATCCAAATAAGCGCCAGACGCATCGGACAGTGGATGAGTAAGGAGAGAAATCAATAGAGGAGTGGCGACTGTCGGATTATGCACGACGATGGGTGGAAGATCTATAGAAACTAATATAGGGGGTGATGTCAGCTGTGGTATCAGAGGATTGAGGAGCTGAGCGAAAGGTTTAGCACAGGTAGGATGGGAGAGCAAGCATGGACATACACGTTGTTCGGACAGTGTGAGCACCCTCTCACGAGCTGCAAGGAGGAGGGTCAGCCCCTGTGACAGGAGCTGAGTCTTCTCATCGTCCTCTGACGAGAAGGTGGAATCCTTGCTTGGCTTTGGTCCCTCCCCTTTGTTACATTCTTTCCGATAAGCTGAAGTAGCGGGATATGAGGTATCGCCTGAGGGCCTGAATAAAGTATAAGAACATGTGACAACGAAGAACGGGATGGTCGTTATCGCACGAGTTTGGGGATATCTTCTCCTCATCTAGGACCAAATTTTCCGCTCTCAATTTGGGGGGAAGGGACTCTCTTGCCAATGTATTTGGGGGGTAAGGCCCGAGCTATACCGGGACCGTGACAAACCGCCACGGAACAGCAAAATCTACACTCACGTGGTCCCCATCACCCCTCAGAATCTTCCAAAGGACCCAGACTAGCTGCTCATTATCGCTCATCTTTCCCTCCCCGGCTGACTGGACTGCGGCATTGCGCTCTTTTGTGAATGTATCATATAGAACAGACTTGAAGGGATTAATAGCAATTGGATGTGGTGCGTATAGAGAGTAGAGAATATATGCCGCAAGAATTCGCTGCGGGAGCTTTGACCATGAGAAGAGGTTCGAAGAATGACAAATCACCAAACAAAACTTAATTGAGGACACGACACGGGCTGAAAGACACTCACTTCAGATCGTGGAGAACCCAGAATGGGTAGGAGCGCCTCGAGAGCCAGCTGGAAGCGCGCCGTAGGCTGTACAAGTTGAGCGAAAGCCTGAGCAGCTGTAGAGCATGTATTGGAGCAGGCCTTAGAAAGAAGGTGGCCGACTGAGGTATTGAGCGGGTCGGCATGAGCCTGTGCTGCGGGTGACGGCTGAGCGTGATAAGCGGCAGCTTGCATAACTTGGTACACTGGCAGAAGGACCCCGTCACTGTGATTAGTATAACAGAAACAGGAAATACGAAGGACTTGGGAGCCTAAGTGAGGCGGGAATGCACACAGCAAAGCTCACGTCGAAGATGAAGCAGAGCTACTGGCGTGTTGGGTCTTATTTGGTTCTCATCTCTCATGTCTCAGAGATCTCATCCCTCAACTACAAGTACTTTCCGTGCTCATGGAAGATCCCGCGGTCGAGCACGCAGCGGTCCTAGAAATTATCTACGTGCGCGCGGACGTGGATACAGCAGCGGATGCACAGCCGAGCTTCATGAACGACCTGAGGAGCTTGATGATGCGGTAGCCAACGGGCTCGAGGCGACGTGGGCGAAGCGGTGCCTCGGCACCAATGTCGATCGTTATGAAGAACCTGAGCTAGAGATCGGACCTGATGGTATGTTTAGTCGCACACCACTTGAAATTCTGTGCCAATCCATCAAACAGGACAACCAATGGCGGAACCCGAGGTTGATTTGAGCGCGTTTCTAGCGCGACAACGCCAGGAGGATCTCCCTGAGCCACAATTTGTCCCAGCCATGATGGGAAATGATGATGATGTTGATCAATCACTCATCCACCTCACCTCCAACACCGAATCTCAATACTGGAAGGGAAAGGCCCGAAAGATTGAATGGGATGCTTCCTTGGAGGAGATGCAGCACGATAAAGATGTTGCCCAAGCTCAGTCTGGTGCACACACTATCTGTCTCGTCGCAAAGCCTGTGCAGCTGACATCCTGTTACTCAGATCTAAAGGAGCGACTGCGAGCCAGTTCTGCCTGTCAATTGGGCAAAATGGCATCCAGAGAACATGCTTGTCGACAAGGTGTGAACCAAATCTGTCTTCAGATGTATGGAACTGCTGCTAAGCTGTCCCCTACTCCTTGCTAAGTGAAACACTTTAAAGAGGCTCCTCTGCTACCACAAGATCCTGTGCATCCCATGAAATCAATGAAAGCTGAAATGGAGAACTTTCTGGATGATTTGATTCACTGATTACCCATTAGGAAAATGTGACTCATCCTACTGAATGGAGCCTGCTTTTTGTGAAGGTACAGTATGTTATGGTTCATTGCTATATGGACTTGTTTATATTCTTTCTCACAACTCAGGACTGCTTATGAATGTACCTTTAGGCATGTATATGGATGTAAGTTACCTGACACAGGTGGCTAACTTAATATGACTTGTATAGTGTCTCTAATTTACTATGACTGCCTTTGACCCTTATGTGATGTATTCTGACTCCTATAAGGTAGCTGTCATCAGGTTCCCACACAGGTTATGTAAGCTGTAACCCTAGGGTTTGATTATATAAGATTGGTCAAAATTTGAGGAGGGCAATGAAAAGTTGTGCACATGGCACTCAATTATGATAATATACATTATGAACTGGGATGGGGCATTAAACCCTATTATTGTGATGAGTCCTTGAGGGCTGCCACCATATTTGGTGGCAGTGTATGATGTCCATGATATCACTTATTTACCCATGCAGCCTAAGAGCCAGCCAGTGGTGCAGTGGCTGCAAATTATTCAGGTGAGGTCTTTAAGCAGCAGGCAAGTGCATTCCTATACCATGTGTCTCTTGTTTAATCTTTTGAGCTCTTTTTAAATGAGCTTTCTGAATATTTTAGGCCCATGCTTGGCATGCATGATTTTTTTGAGCATTTCTGGCCTTTTTTTATGAATATTGCCAGTGAGAGGGTTGGCCAATTAATAATATTCCACATGATGTTCCCAGGTCATGTAATTGGTCAAAAGTTGGAGGGCTAATTTTTGAACATAGCGTAAAACAATCAGAAAGGTGAAATAGTAACTTTGCAAGAAAAAAAAAAATCTGGATCTCATCACCCAAATCACAATATTTTTAAAATGTAATATATGAGATGCAAAGCTATAGGACTACTCTTTCTATCTGTGATGTTAGAATGTAGTTTTTTGAGTTCTGCTTGAGGAGTTGTGCTTGATGTTGAGCTCTATACTTATATAACCCATGTGGGAACCTGATGGCAACTACCTTACTATATGTTGATTTTTCTATTATGGTTAGAGATCTGCATGGGTGAACCTGTAGGTGCCAGACTGGTAACCCATACCTATACCTATACAATATGAGTGGATAACCTGCCAACCCACAGGTTGTGGCAGGTCAGTGTAGGTAACAGGTAAGCTTATAGGTGCTTATCACTTACCAGTGGTAGCTATAGGTTAGCATGTGGTAAGAATATGGACATTGGAGGAGTGAGACATAAGCATGTAGGCACATGAGAGAGGGGTAGTAAGACGGGTTGAAAGGATAGTTATTTAGATGATTATACATCTTAGCTTTTATCTATGATAGGTTAATCTATAACCTATAGTTAATGAGAGTTAGTTTTCTTGGCTGTGTTGAAGATCAGCTGCATCTATGCTGACAAATACATGTGGGCTGCCTTTTCTGGCCCATTGAGCATTCATAGTTTTCTACATAAAAAAGTAGGATAGACTTCTACTGTTTTTTCTCTTTCTTCTTATAGACTTTTCTTATTAGACCTATTTCATATATTAATAGAATAGCATAAAATCCAGGCAAGTGCCATAGATAGAACCTTAGTTCTTTCTCCAAAAGACTAAGGTTAGTAGTTATTACTTGTGACTATCTTACATTGCTGACTCAGCATCTAGCTGAGTATAATCACTTACAGGCTGCCTTCTTACCACCACCATCAAAGGTTTTTCCATGATGTCTAGCTTCATTCTCCCCCCTCCTCTCTGCAATCTGTTACTTCTTTCAAGTTAAATTTGCCTCAGAAGCCTTTTCTCCCCTCTCAAGGGGTTTTACCTAGAGCTGCTTTATCAGTATCCAATCAATCTCCCCCTCCCCCATTGTACAAGGTCTGCTTGACCAGATTTTCCACTTTGACTCCCCTGAACCCATGGGCAAAGGAGATAAAAAGAAGAAGATCAAAAAAGCAGAGTACTAGTTTCTAAAAATGATGAGCTCTTAGTGTTTGACATCCTTAACATTTTTCATTGTTGCTGGTTCCTCTCCCTTTGCCTATGGGTTCAAAGGAGTCCAAGTGGAAAATTTGGTTAAGCAGACCATGTTTAAGGTGGGAGGGGGAGGGTGGGTTGAATACCAATAAAGCAGCCTCAGATAAAACCCCTTGGGAGGGGAAAAAAGGCTCCTGAGGCAAATTTGACTTGAGGGGAGTGACAGATTGCAGAGGGAAGAGGGGGGGAATAAAGCCAAACATTGTGGGAAAAACCTTTGATGATGGTGGTAAGAAGGCAAGATATGATGCAACTGTGGCTCTTGTACCATAACACTCTTTATATAAGCTGTCCTTCAAGTCTCAGAGCCTCTTACTACTCTTTCATGATAGATGTTTGCATAGTGGGTGTGGGCATGGTGGGCATAGACACAGCAGGCAAGGGTACAGTAAGGAGTAGGCATATAAGCAGCAGGCAGGAATACAGTGAGCATGCTAGTTTGAAGATTGGCAGGCAGTGGTGTGCTAGACCAAAATGGATGGGCAGTTACATGCTAGGTTCAGTCATACAGTCTGAAATTTTTGCCAAGTTATTTCAAACCCCACTCAGACCTGCATGTGGCACAGTATTTGCATTCATTTATTCTTGTTTACTTGTTATGCCAATGTTGACTTTTTCTCTGCTACTGCCCTCCCCTCCAATGAAAGAGATTTTCCCTCCTGTCCTTTGGTTGTCTCAGATCCTCCAAGGTGAATGGGATTCCCAACTTTTCAAAATGAACAACAAAATGAATGAACCCATATTCACAATTTTTTTTCCCTTGGTCTGTATAACCATCATAATGCTCCTTTCTACCACCATCATTCTTTCATTCCTGGAATCCTTTGTTTATGCCAAGTCCACTGCCAATTGCATGGCTTTTAGCATTGCCACTATTAAGGCTCATTTTTAGAATGCTTTTCTCATTCTATCACTTCTTCAGACATTTGATCCCTTTGCTCTTATAACTATCAACTACTCTCAAGTTTGGCAATATCACTCCAGGTCAAAGCTTTATCACAACATATAAGCAAAACATACTGAGCATCGCTTCTTGCTTTCTTACCATCACCATCAGGGGTTTTCCCCACTATGTCATCCCCCATCTCCTATGATTTTTCTCTGAAGTCTGTCACTTCCCTCAAGTCTAACTTGCCTTAGGAGCCTTTTCTCCCCTCCCAAGGGGTTTTACCTGAGGCTACTTCACTGATTTCTGACTCATGCACTCTCTCTCCTTCCCCCACCAAACAAGGTTTGCTTGACCAAATCTTCTGCTTTGACTTCCTTAAGCCCTCCAGCAAAGGAGATGAGGAGAAGAAGGATAAAAAAAGCAGAAAACTGGTTTCTATAGGTGTCAATCTCTCTGTGTTTGACATCCTCAATGTCTTCCATCATTGTTGATTCCTATCATGGGACCACCTTGAGTCCAACACCATATTGGCCCAAAAGGCTAAAGATGGAAAATTTTTTTGGGTTGAGTTTACTCCCCAATTCCATGCCCACCTGGTCAAATGCACTGTTGCACTTGTACCTCACCCTCTCACAAAGGTGAAAAAGGTGATGTTTGGATTTATTTTAGAGCTTCTCAACAAGGAAGGTCCCCACTCCTTTTTCAACCTCACCAAGGACACCTGCAAGGCAACATTAGCCCAGAAGGAGAAGAAGTAACTTGCATGGAAGAGAAACCATGATTCTCACAAGAAATGTGCCTACACAACTGTGGAGGCCGCTGAGGCCCCTAAACAAAAGTGCCCTGTATGCAGACATCAGTTTGCTTTAAGGAAGTTGGCAAGAAGACACAAGTGTCCTCTCCATTGGAGAGTATATAACAAGGGCTGGTTTGTGGAGGATAAGGAGAAATCCAAGGCCCCCACCACTTTGAACAAGCTGAAGAACCACCCCAGGGCCCCTATCGCTTCCCCAACCCATATCCCTACCCTCTTTCTAGCCACCTCTGCTCTACAAGCTGCAAGTACAAGACTACTACAACATACATCAGCAGCAAGCCTAGTGTCTGACCAGCCTTACAAGAACACCTCAAATCAACATGACTTAATACTACAAAGAAATGCCAGACAAGATGAGGCCTTATGGACACACTGTGGGATAAGTAGAAAGGACAAGGTTCTGCTCTCTACTTACACATAGTATATGTTAGAGCCAAATGGGCTCTACTGCACTATCCAATATGGACTTCATAGTGTAGCAAGTATGTCATACCATGTAATCTGTTGCTCAATGCAAAAGTAATTCAAAAAAAAAAAAAAAAACATACTAAGCAATCCACCTGTTTTTTTTCACAACTTATGCTCAACATTTGACATCATTGTTTTTTTTTCTCTCTCCAGAGGTGGCTTCTGTTCCATGATTCTCAGTTACCCCTGCAAACTACAGTGTATTGCTGGTAGGGAATTATACTGGCAATGAAGCTGTAACAAAGAATGACATCATTCCATGTGACTTAATGTCTTAATGAGGAAATATTATATAAGATCATGCTGTCATGCAAAGATGACCTAATCAAAGAGAGAAGCACCAAATGACCACATATAGAAAGCTTATACATTGTCACTATGTAACATGTGCTTGAGTCATGTTCCGCCACTCCAGCTTGAAATAGGACAATGTCAGGAGAGGGTGTGATCCACTCCCTTTGTCATGGAAGATAAATTAAATATCTGCAATCTTTGCCACCATACTAGGTCTTTTTTCTTTACATTTCAAAGACTGTGTAGCAACCTGTGTATCATAAACCAGGTCCCTGTAAATTTGGACCATGTGGGTAAAGTGGACAAGTGCACATCCAGTTAGCCCACTACTCTGCCGCTTCTGATGCCAATGCAAAAGACAACATACCCCTGTAATGATGGCACCTTTTACACCATGCAGCACATGGTACCCTGAGTTATTTGGACTCATAAACCTAATAGTTATCTGCCATGACAAGTGAGGGTGACAACTATGAGAATGGTTTTTCATACCACACCTAGGTAAAATTCAGCCTAGTTAGAGGTAGCAAGATTAACACCCTGCAGCACATGATAGACCCATGGTTTCAGGCATGTACAGTGGGCAACAAAACTGTTGCAATATTTGGTCAAGTTGAAAAGGTTGGACATTGCTGGCATCTGGAAAGTAGCAAAAAATAGGGGAAATTCAGAGTTAATAGAGATGCTTCTTAGCTTTAATCTGAGCCTATATTCATGTGAATTGATGAAGCAGTTCATGAGATATAAAATAAATTCAGAGCTAATATCATTGCAACAGTTTTATTGCTGACATGCTAAAATATCAAAACCGGTATGTGGTGATCATTAGATCATGTTTATGGTCATGTGACAATGTTGAAAAACTTGAACATATGTCAAATAAGTGTCAACAACACTTGCACCTTACCATGTGCTAGCTCTCTGCTGCTCAAAGGACTAATATCATCTTTCTGCTCACTTCTGGACATTTGCCCATAAAGTGTATCTCTCACTGGCATACATACCAGCACCATCTCCAGATTGTGCAGAAAGCACTGTCCTACCCTTTCCAAGTCACTTGGAGGCAGGCCAACCAAGCTTACAGGCAGAAATGTCTAGCATACCATATGTCTCATCTTTTTAGGCAAGGCAGATACAGCTGTTGATGTCACCAGAGCACTTCAGAAGGTTATTGATGGGTCCATATCAGTACAGACAATGAGGAGACACTTGAAAAAGGCAGGGATAAAGGCAGTGGTGAAGAAGAAGAAGCCATTACTTACCTCTAGGCATAGGAGGGAGAGATTGGATTTTGCATTGGCACACAGGGACTGGACTGTAGAGGACTGGAAGAGGGTGGTGTGGTCAGATGAGACAAAAATCAATCATCTTGGGTCAGATGGGAGGAAATGGGCTTGGAAGAGGGCAGGGGAAGGCCTTAGTGACAGGCTAGTATAGGAGACAGTAAAGTTTAGGGGAGGATTGGTGATGGTATAGAGGTGTATGATGTGGGAGGGGCCTGGAATTGCTTGCAAGATTGATGGAAAGATGGATGGGAACCTATATGTAACCATTTTGGAGGATGAACTTCAAGCCAGCCTTGATTATTATGGCAAAGACACTGAAGACATCATCTTTCAGCAGGATAATGACCCCAAGCACACCTGCAAGAAGGCCAAGAGCTGGTTCCAGGATGATGAAATGGAGTGTTTATTGTGGCCAGCACAGTCTCCAGACCTCAATCCAATTGAACACCTCTGGCAACACCTCAAGAGAAGGCTTGGTAGCTATAAAACCCCTCCAGCTGGGATACTGGACTTATAGGAGAGGGTGCAGGATGTGTGGGACAAGATTGATGCAAAGGTGTGTTAGGAATTGATTGAGAGTATGCCAAGGAGGGTGCAGGCAGTAATTGAGGCAAAGGGAGGCAGTACCAAGTACTAGGATACCACTTATCATATTTTTTTGATACCAGCAACCAAACTGTTGCAATGACATTAGCTCCAAAGTTATTTTATATCTCATGAACTACTCTATCAATTCACATGAATATAGGCTCAAATTGAAGCTAAGAAGCACAGCTATCAACCCTGAATTTCCCTTATTTCCTACCATTTTTCAGATGCCAGGAATGACCAACCTTTCAAACTTGACCAAACATTGCAACAGTTTTGTTGCCCACTGTATGTACCTAATGGCCACATGCCATTGCCAAGTGAGGACATTGTGTCAGATGGTGGTAGCCATGAATTCCATGTTCTGTGCTTACAAAAAATTCATACTAGTCAGGAGGATCAAAGTCACCTTGGCAGCTTCATACTACAAGCATTCTGGACCTTGCCCCTTGCTCAGTCAGTTCTTTATGCCATGTGTTCCATGTTATTCAGTCTGAGTGCCCCATATTCATACTCATACCATGTCCGCATCATCTCACCCGGCTGGAGACATCCCCACATCTATACCCATCATCCTAGACACTTACGCTGCTAGATGGGATTCAAGGCGTGAGAATGTTAAGGCACATAAATGGGTGTGATCACATTGCACATTACATTCCCCACAGAACCCACTAGGTACCAATACACAACCTGTGGTGTGACCCTATGCAAACCCAAGCCATTGAACATATCCATAAAACAGGGAAGGTCCTCTATCAGATATTCACTGGGAGCACTATCTCACAGGTATCAGCGAATGCCCTACTTTCACATAATTGCCTAGACTTACAAATGTTGGAGTGGCTTGAAAGCTGGTAGATGATGGTGTGGATGTTGAAGTGGAAGTCTGGGAATGGCCAAATGAAATGCCTATTACTTCAATGGTATTTAATCATGTACTTACATGTAATCAACAAATACATTACCAACACATCATCCTTTCAGCAAATGTGGGTACAACAATGATGCATGCCAAGGGGCAACAAAGGATAAGTTAGGCCAACATATGAAGGGAGATCAAGGAATACGATACACACCATATGACTTCACTGGGTGCTTGGCTCATACCGACATCATGTACAATGAGTCAACCAGAGAGGTAATTTATGTTATTGGCTTTCTTGAGCACAATCAAGGATGTCAACTTGGTGTTATGATACGGATGCCTTCTGTTCCACTGCATCCTAGTGTAATTGAAGTTGCGTTAAAACAACTCAGAGATGGAGCTAGGCATGTACCAAGGATGACTGAGCATTGGGATAAGGCTGATATTATCTCCATTTTAGTATCACATCTATTTGGATATGAAACCTGGAGATGTGCCGTCAGCAAGCTTATCCCGATCAGTGGACCACTCACCCATCTGACACAAATTACTGATTTGACATCCAACACTACAATTTCAGGCGGATCTATGGAAGATATCACAAATCTCAAGGGCTTGACACAAAAAAGCCTGCTAAAATTAACATCAACAAGTGGATGAATCTGAACTCACCTCATTTCAATAATGAACTAGCCAAATCTGTCTTCCACTACAAAGCAAGGGTCAATTGTGCTGATTGCTTTGAGCTCTTTATATTGACGAAAGAGATGGAGGATGCAGCATGGGCCCATGTCCATAACTCTCAGCTCATACTTGATGGTACATTTGGCATCTCCTTGTCAAGATTGCTGCTTTAGATTGCAATGGGGATAGATTCCCAGAGCAGAGGTATACCTATAGCCATGTTCCTATTTTCTGCACCTGCAGGGACTCTTGCAACACATGCCAGATATGACATAGCAATTCTCTCTCACCTTCTCAAATCTTGGAAAAATTGGCTATCTTCCCACACTAAGAACCATGTCTTTGAGCCCAAAGTTGCTATTACCAACACTGATCCCAAAAAACGAGGTGCTTTGATATTGACGTGGCCTTCTATAGTCCTCTTGCTCTGCAAATTCCATGTGCGTCAGTGCTGGAAGAACAGGCAACACTCCACTCTCAAGACAAAAGTCTCTTTCTTGAAAAGACAAGTTGCTCAGTGCCTTCAGGGTCTAGAATTATCGTAAGTCAAATTTCTTATATGTGTATAACCACATAACCATGCTTACCCCAATGATAAGATTGCTTGCCAGCACCACCTATCAAGATGCTGTATCTCTCATCAATGCTGAACATGAACATCTCCTAAGTCTAGTTAGTGACAGAGCTAGCAAAATATGTGTGAATGAAGGAATAGCATACCTGGCATACCTGACCGGGTTCTGGATGCAGGAAGATTTATGGCTTTGCTGGTCCCACTATGGAAAAACCCTGGCAGCATCACACCTGGGGATACCCATCGAAGGGGTGCTCCCGACAACAAACCACCTAGAGTGTTTTAACCATATAATCAAGAAAAGGTACTTACCTCAATGGCAGCACTCAGGCCACTGTCTTAGATTCGATGTCCTCATTTTCCACCTCATTTTACACATACTACTATACATATTTGCTCAAATCCATCAATGGAAAGAGGCAGACACATGGCAAGTTGCCCAAATTGCCCCCACTGCTAGAGGGAGGACATTATCAAGGAATCGCACATCCAAGGGAGGGCTCACCAAATCATCAAAGCCTTTGGCCTGGTTTGAAGAAGATGCTTGCTGAGAGGAACTTGCTACTGAAATCCTTTAGGAAAGACAACTTTGGCTTATGGTTCCTGGCCATGCATCTGCATTCTGGACAACCTGTGCAACATCATCATCAAATCTTAATAATCATAATCATGAGTGGTACTGGCTCACGTACAACTTAAAGGGAACTGCCACATGTACCTGTCCCAATTGGCTGCAGCATGGAGGGGTGTGCAAGCACCTGTGAGCACTCCAATGACACGTGCTTCATGAGATCGAGATAGGGTGTGTATTTTGCGATGATAAATTTCCTATGTCTTTGCAGGAAGCACAGGCCAAGCAAACAACCCTTGCAGCTGGGACCAACCCCCCCAACAGTCTAGTTTCTCTGAGCATATATCCCAATGGCTACGCAAAACCAACAGCGCCACCTACAATGGCTCCATCAGCCATCTCAGAAGTACCACCGGAGATGAATGAGTGGGACATATCATCCCTCATAGACACAGAACTCAAGTTTGCAGCTATTCTGGACTCAGATGATATGGGCTCCGATTATGACAGCCCAGATGACACAGACGGTGGTGATACATATGGAATATCCTACAACAGTGATAACGAATTGCAGGTAGCATCTTGTAAAGCTTTCCCATGTTAAACTGATTCTAAAGATGGTTTAGCAAGGAAGAAATTCCCATGCCATTGCTGTTCAGCTTGATCAGCGCATCACGTTTGACATCAAGAGTCTTACCCCAAAACTTTACGACCTATGGGCAAACATCCATGATGCAGGGATGGTACAGGATATGGACAACTTTCAAAAATTCCAAACAGTGATGCAGGATTTAGTTCAACTTGAAAGCATCACTGTCAAAGCCCAACAAAGCTCAGATAAAATGGAGACTTACAATACAATAGTCTCCGGTTCTACAGTGTCCAAAAAATATAAACTCCATGTTGTCACTACCCCACCTACAAAAAACAGGCTGCTTTCCCCCTCTCCAGAAGAGAAACAACAGTGCAAAAGGTCCTACAAAACATTCTGAGATGGTGAGAATACAATGGTGCATTGCATGGGTTGGGCAAGTAAGAACAATGGGGATCACGTACCGCACATATATGCAGCATTTGTATTTATCTGACAGAAATACAACAATGTGCACATACAGGAGAGGGAAGAGGAGGGGGGGCAACATCGATCCTGAAGCAGCCAGACAATGCATTGAAGCTGCTCTTGGAGGGCACCATGCGAAGAAGTGGGCCAAGTGGCCTTTATGACTTGTCCTTGGGACCTGGAGGCATCCAGTGAGGAAGTGGGGTGCAACAGAGAATCCATCTGAAGCAACCTGACAAGGTGTCGAGATTGCTTGAGATAGATACCATGTGGAACAGGGGTGGTTGACTGTTGTAATTTGTTCTTGCAATCTCCAGGCATCCAGTGAAAGAAGTGAGGTGCAACAGACAATCCATCTGAGGCAATCTGATGATGCATCAAGATTTCCCAAGCTGGAATCTGTGCAGAATGTGGTGGATGAAGCATCGACGAAGCTTGATGCAGCTTGATGCTTGATTGAGCTTGACCAGCTGTGAGGTAGAACTGTCTCACACTTGCTCATCAAGTGCATCAAGTCTAAGTCACTTTTTTCCCATTCACAATATCCTACACTTCCTCAAGCTTCCTCCCTCAGAATTTCTTACACACTTATTCTCCCAACTCTCTTAGCCTTCTCATCATTCTGCACAGAATGTCTGCATCAAGTTCTCTACAACAGCTACCCACCTTGGCCTCTCATTCTGCAGTGCCCATCTCAAGCAGGATCAACAATTTGTCTTCCTGCCTTGGGTGTACCATTTGTTGCACCCCCCCTTCCCTCCCTGCTTCTGTGGTGTGCACATCCCACATCAAGTTCTCTACAACAGCTACCCACCTTTGCCTCTCATTCCACACAGTGCCCATCTTGAGCAGGATCAATGACTTGTCTTCCTGCCTCAGGTGTACTGTTTGTTGCACCTCCCCTTCCCTCCCTGCTTCTATGGTGTGTGGCAGAATGGACCTCTCTATTTGTTCAAAGCATGCCTCATCTTCTCAAAATTCTCTCCTCATGTCATACTCCCACTGCAAGTGGTAAAAAAATTTTCATTATTCAAGGTAAATTCATCATTAAGTTTTGGGCAATCTATTGGCTGATGGTATAGGCAGTACATTCATGTCTTCCAGACAGCCTGCATCTTTACCATACAAATTTTGGGCTCCCGCCGATGACTGGCATTCAGGCTATGTCATACTGGCTGTGAATGTTGATTCTATCCCTTCTCCCCCTCCCCAGACTGAAGCCATCGTCAGGGTGGATGGCTTGTAGGGTGAGCACGAATGGACACTCTATCCCCAACCATACCACATTCAATTCCCTTACCTCCCCTGGATTCAACTGCCCACTTGCAACTCACCTCATGATATTCTCTCTTGTGCTATTGAGAAGAGGATGTGGTGGCCTCACCCCTCCAAAACCAGTACACATCTCATCGATAATGTGGTACTGGTTGACCTCAGAGCCAAGTTGGAGGCTGCCAAGTCTGCAGTAGATGAACCATTTCATGAAATCATCACCTCACCTCACTTCACATCCACTGGACATCTCCAAGTCACTTACACCCATACCTTCAAGGCAATAGATTGACTAGAACGAGAGTTCTGCACATGGCGTGACTTTGTAAAAGTTTTCAGGAATGCCCAGCATGGGCTCCTTGAAGTTTTTGCATTTGCTGAGTGGTAGAATGACATACAAGCTGGAAACAGCTTTCGACCTCCTTTTTGGGTGCCCACTTGGGGCACCATATTCTATAATGAAGAATTATATGCCAGTCATGTGCACTGGTCAATCGCCTCTTTCCTTTTTATCCTCCATTCCACATACATCTTGAATCCTAAAAAATGCACTTCCCTATCACCCCACACCTTGTCTAGAACTAAAGTGATGTCTCTGGAGCCACTGCTCCATTCCCTTTCCCACTGGTACTATCCCCCATGTGTGGGGGACTATATTGCTGATTTCAAGACTGTCGCTCGAGGATATGCGGATCGCTTAGACCATTTCAACCTGACAAAAGGCTACAAGCAAACCATGGTTAAGGCCAAAAATCAGCACCATGATGAGGGTGAGTTTTCTGAAGTCTTTTCTTCCCTTCTCCCCACTTACACTCAGCTCCCTTTCTAGCTGGTCGGCAAGCCAAGAAAGCCAAACTAGCCCAATCTGCAGAGCCTGGCCTATCCAACAACCTGGAGCTGTGATGCCTTGATGGTACAGGGTCAGCTCCACCTTGGTTCCTAAAAATATATGATATATGGTTCCAAGCAATGAGCCATGTCAGCCATGGGGAGCTTGTACAAGCAGAGTCATCACACTGCTTTTATTACCCACCAATCCACCTCTTCTGGGGAGGTGAGGAATAGAATCAGCAGACATTCTACTTTAATTATCTTGTCCTGCAATGCAAGGTCTTTGAGCGTTGTCTAAATGGATTTACTGGCCTTACTACCAAGCAGTGGAGGTCCATCTTGGGCAACACATATTGGAAGTCAATGTGGCCTAAATCAGACAGCAAGCACCTCTTGCATATGTCAAATTTTAACCCTGCCAAGTTCTGGATTCATGGTGGCCCCCTTTTTTTTGGTGAGGACTGAAGTGCTTGTATTGCCACTACCAAATATGACCCCATATCGGTTCTCCCTTGTAGATGTATGGTTGAGGTGGTCACAGCAGATGATGTTGAAGTTTGATAGACTATCCTCTACCATCTCAATATGGATCATGCAATTGCTGAGATCAAAGCCATGGATCATATGCAGTTTCTATCAGATTATAAAAAACATTGGAATCAAGGTAGACTGTCTGCAATCCTTGACATGACAGACATTTGGGGCCCAGCCAGGGATGGCGGTGTGAAGTCAAGATTTTTCAACGATAAAAAGGCATGGAGGAATTGGCTCTGCCACGCATGGGATGTGGTAATGGACTGGGATAGCTTTGATACTTGGGACTGGGATGGTCTCACAGATATGAGGACAATGGGTATCAATAAACTTTCACAGGATGACTTCTATAGGTTTACCCTGCATTTACTTATATTCTTCATCAGGACTTTTGCCATGCATCTTGGTTACCTTCCATCCCCTATGCTGCATCCTCTGGTACTTGCTGGGCCAAATTGCCAAAACCATAGAAAGAAGTTTGCAACTGGACTACTTTAATATACTACATCAGGGACAGGACTTTTAAACATGCTACATTTTTCAAAGTGATGTATTTACCTATCTCTATATGTTTATAATTGCAGATTGACTTTTTCAGCCACCCCCCTTCCTGGTCGAGTGGTGTCTAAGTCACTTTCTCCCGCATATCTGCCACTCATCCTCCCTTAGCATTCTCATCATTCCACAGAGATTCCATCATGGGCAGCTTCGACACATCATCCTCTGCTTCGTGTGGAACATCTGTTGCACCCCCCGCTTTTCTATCCTGTGCTGAGCTATTACATTTCCTGCAAGAGTTATTGCCTTGGCCCCTCATCCCATCCATGCAACACCCTTTGCAACACTCATCTTGCAGTTGTTCCACCCCTTTTCTGTCTTTTGGGGCATGCTATCAAATTGACATTCTCAATTTCGTCAACATGAAAAAGCAACTTCCAAAGCAAGGCAAGATGATTTTTTTTAATACTTGACAGACATATATATACTATGCTGATTGGGGTATAAAAATTACATAGGCTCCGCTCTTGCACCATTAGACCTCCTCTGACCCTGAAGAGATGACAATGGGAGACATTGCTCTAGCCTGGCTCACCACTCTCTGCCTCCCCCCTGTGGTCTTTCTAAGTGCAATTGCAGATGAGGTGGTGCCTGAGATGATATGGCGCTTTCGTTTAATGTGGTGTGTTTCAGATGGCTGAGGGGGCTCAGTGCCCTGTTGGTCACTGTCCTGGTCCTGAGATGACTCTGACAGACAACGATGGGTGTGTAGCAAGATGGATGGTGTTAGTAGTTTGCAATCAGAACACTGACTGACGACATGCAAGAATTCTTTCACGGAGATTCCTGGGCAATTTGGCTCAAACATCTTCAAGAGCAAGGAGCAAGCATTCTCAGTGTCCACAGGCATCAGTGCAGTCTCAAGTTCCCATTGGAAGGAAGGGTTTGGCTTTGTAGTGGTGAAGATGTCAATGCTTGGATTGGTGGAGGCTGAGGTGTGCCACAGTAAGTGTCCTGCCATCACTACAACTAGGGTTGAACTCACTCCTTTTTGGGACTTGTGTCGCATAGAGGAGTGGTAACCAGTCAAGTTCCTGGCTGGTGGGAAGGAAACTGGCCTCAGCCTTGACCTGTGGTGGTTGAGAGCAAGTCATCGTTGGAGTCATTGCCTCCTCCTTTGGCAGCGACAGAAGGTGAATGATGGCATCGTTTGATGCCAGGCGGTTGAACTTGTGATGTTGCATGGCTGCTCAAACGTGGTCAGACCAAACTTGTTGGATGTGAAAATATCGCACTGATCTAGTTTTTCAGGTGTTTCAAACAGACTAGAAGAAGGGCTGGGCATGTGAGACATGGATGATGTTTGGCTGGATGTCACTTGTATAGCTTACATGATCATTGGTAAAATAAACAATAGGTATGAAAATCACTTATGCTCTCAGAGAGGGTATACACATCGAGGTGAACCAGGATTCTATTTCAAGAATTTCTCCAAGTTGACTATCAGGAAAGTGGGTAAGTGAGATACATATGTACCATAAATTGGGGAATTACTCACTCCAATATGAGCAAGATCCAGTTGAGCACATGATGCAAGGGTGTCCAAAGTTTCAGCTGGAAATGTTAGAGGGGATATAAAACTTAGCAGGATGGTTGCGTCCAGATAGAAGCCTGTAGAAGCAGTTGGGCATCTCCCAACAGTACTTTCCAACATAATCCTTCAGATCCTTCACAGCTACAAGCTTGCCAGTAGGCCCGACAGGGCTGTGGTTGCAAAGTGTAAGTATATAGTATATAGTATATATGGAGATGATGACTTACATCACAAAAAAATCCTCAGTATCATGAGGGCTAATTAGCACATATATTGTCTACAAGTCATTGAAAGGCCCACAATAATTTTAACAAATTAAATGTAATTATAATGGACTTCTTTTTTATTTAGAGGCCTTTTAA
>QFDW01000624.1:0-10686 GCA_003315895.1 Lactifluus rugatus | reverse complement strand
ATCACACAAGATGGGCTTACCTGCGCGTGCTGAAGGGGTGTGTTGGGGTATCAGCCCTAACGCGTAACGAGTTTGATGATGGCAATTTTACCTTACATGGACTGTTAGTACCTACTTACTGTTCAGCCTTCTTTCTCGTCAGTTCAACACATATAACTCTTTTGTTGCATCGTCGCCTTGCGCTCCATCGATGGCCCTCTTCCCCCATCATCAGTAGTGATGGTCATGGGTATACAAACCCGCACAGGTTAGCGGGTACGGGTCACAGCCTCACCCTCAACCAAACCCGTACCCGCACCACGGGGTTGAACGTTTCACACCCAGTGCCTGTCACTCAGACTTACACTGAGGTAGGCTTAGCAGGAAACAATGCTCAGGTTGGCTCAATCACTCAGGGCAGGCAACATTAACAAGAAATGAGTTAAACTAACAATCTAAATAATGGCTGAACTGCGAGCTGCACCGGTGTGGGCACAGCACAGCAACACAGGAGCCACCATTAGATGATAAACTGAAACGAAATAAGATCAATGTACTCTCATACAGTATATGGTGGGAAAATGATAGCCAAAGTCCCTTAGTCCCATGGCTACATGATACGGTTCCATCCAGATGCACACTTGCTCAGGGCACGATGAGGCACTGGTCTTGAATGTGAAGAGAAGACCAGTGGCTTTAACAGCAGTTAGGAAGTGTTGGGTGCGACAACAAGTGACAAGATGGTGTTGCTACGAGGACGAGGACGAGGACAGGAATGAGGCACACGCTTTGCAAATTAAGAGTGAGAGCCACAGAGCGACTTGGAGAGCGAGAGCGAGGACAATGACGATGGTGGAATGAGAACAGGAATAAGGTACGAGCTTTGCAATATGAAATTTTGGAGTCACACTGCCAAAGAGGAAGGTGATAAGTCGCAAGTGAGACCAGGTGGGGAAGACACATAGAAAACACACCTTAATGGAGAGCCAGTAGTCATGCTGATGACGTGTTAATGAATGGAGCGCAGGAGCAAAGCAGTGATCGAGATGTACTGTATAACTGTGCATGATGAGCCAAGATCAGAAGAAACTCTATAGAATGAAAGGACAGCGCAGTCTACATCTCAGCCTTGCACATCCATTCGGCAATGTAGGGAATAGGTCACACAATTAACGGACACAAGTGAGCCCAGGACGTTGGAACAAGCCATGAATGCAAAGATAAGTCAGAGTCGATCAATGAAAGGAGAATCTCGACGTTGAGAGCGACGGAGTATTGGTTATATTAGCCTGTCAAAGTCTGTCGTGTGTTATAGGCCTGGAGTTCTATTCAAGCGAGGACTTGCGAGCTGCCGACGGCTCTCGAGGAATTCAACTGAGCTCGGGTCAAACATATATTTTCGTGACAACATTACAATGGGCGGTTCTGCAGCAGCCACTGGACCCGCACCAGCTCGACGAGTGCTTTCTACAGAGAGAGATTAATCCAGACTGAGTTGTGCGGTCGTGTTAAGAAGGTAATCGAAGATGCATTCTGCAACAAGTTTACATTGTCTGCAGACGTAAAAAATGCGCGAAGGAAGGGAAATTGAACATGGGTGACAACAGGGTTAGCGAACAAAATCTCGACCATCGATGGCAGAAATCAGCGGCAGCTACCGGCCTCAACGGCCTCAACTAGGAGTTTAGCGCCCACGGTCACGTTTTTTAAGGTTGATTAGTCAGCACGGCTGGATTGCTATTATCCCGTCAACCCGTCAACACCTCGTCCTCAACCCTCCTTGTCAATAAGATGTCCACAGCGCACAGACCGACATGGGACCCCGCTCAAGCGCGAGAAGTAAAAGGCGGCTCGCGCCAGTACTCTGTGCGTGATATGGCCGCGCACACCAAGCTCAAATTCCGGTGCGAACGATGTTGGTCTCTCCTCAACATACACTCACTTCACCTTATGTCCAAATCTCAGACAGCCTGGCCAAACATCCGTAGATGAGGTTAAAAAGCGTGACCTGCGCACTGAGCTTCTTTCTGCAGAAGCAGAAGCCCGTGCGAAGAAGCGCAAGGCGGCGGGATTACCAGTGGAAGATGAGCCACTGGCCACTGCCGCAATCGAAGATGAGGAGGCGAGCAAACGGAGAAAAGTTTTACAAGACGCATTAGAGATGGATAAGGATGCAGATAGCGACGAAGATGAAGATGCAGATGGCCCCAAGGGGGATACCAAGTGCGTGCAGTGTTACATTTCTCTATTGATGCGTATTGGCTGATACCCACAACAGTGGCGAAAAGAGCGCTCGAGGCGAAGGCCATGCTAATAGTGGTGATGACGACGATGATGAAGAGGAGGAGGATGATGACGACGACGACGACGACGACGATACTGCCGAGCTACTTCGTGAACTCGAGAAGATAAAGCGTGAACGAGCAGTAGAAAAGGCACGTGTCGAAGAAGCAGAGACTGCGGCTACTGAGGCCGAACGCGAGGCGCGAATAGCGACTGCAAACCCTTTACTCAATCTCGCCGCTGCGCTGGGGAATGTACCAGGTATAAACACGACCGCACCGGGAACTTTTGCTGTGAAACGGCGCTGGGACGATGGTGCGTTTCTTGGAAATTTACATGGATGACAAAACCTATACTTCCATACAGATCTCATTTTCAAGAACCAGGCAGTGAATGAGAGGGAAAATCCTCAAGGTCAATTCGTCAACGACCTTCTTCGGACAGAATTTCATAAGTAAATCCACAAAATCATACTCCTTCGCTCGCGGCTCATTCTTTGCCCAGGAAATTCATGTCACGCTTCATTAAGTAATGGTGTACTATTTCGAATGCCTGCATGTATCTATGTACATCGCGCATCACGCGACTATACATCAAGCTTACTATTTTTTGTCTCCGCACGTGGGAGACTGTTCTGATTTCAGCTGGATGTACCTCTGTTTATGAACTCACCGATTAGCTCCCATCAAACCTTCCCGCTTGAAAGGAGCTGAGAAAATCCCAAAACGTATACTCCTTGATGAATCGACAGTGACTTTCCGTGTCCAAGTAAGGGACATCCTTTGGTGGCTCTTTGCATCCTGGAGGGTCAAAAAGGATTGGGTCAGTACGAGAAGAGCATGCGGCGCAAAAGGCCTAGCCTCCGAATATATTCATGTGACACTGGTCAGTTTCCAGTTCAGATATGTTGTGGGGCAGGCAGGCAGAGAGCGCCGTCCTGTCTCCTCATAAACATTGGTTGTGAAGAATAGAAGCTGCACTGTGAGGAAGATCGCATCAACCTGTGGAGCGACTTGTCACAAGGACGCTGGCCGGGCTATTGGGTTCCTCAGCTATGTTCTCGTTCACTCATACTACGCGGCGACAGAGTGTGATCGGCCCGCTTGAAGGCGACAGCAATATTGGCGATCAGCTATAAAAAGGCAGTCTCGATCTAACTTACCAGCTATTCGCCAGGAGATCGCAATCTGTCCAGCACACATACTCAAGTTCACACACGCACACAATGGAACCCACATTCGCAGTTCCCGAGTCCCCCTCTCCACAAGTGAAGACGGTCCTCCGCTACCTCGATGCTCTTAAAGCCTTCAATTTTGAGGAGCTAGACAAACTTTTCACGGATGATTTCGTTCAGTCGACGGCGCCTCTCTCTCTCCACGTGCTCTCAAGGACAAGAGAAGAGGACCTGGCGTTCCTGAAAGGGCTATCAGAAACGATGCATGCAAGGAAAGCATCTTGAGGTGATCCATCTCGTTTTCCTCGGTTACCTCGGACCGTGACCGATGGTGCGTTTGGACAGATCACTATCTACGACATTGTGGAGTCTCATGGAAAGGTCTGGACTCATGTACGTGAGACTTGCTCGCTAGCTATGGTGTTGTGTAGTGAGTGCTGACAGGGTGCCTGGAGGTCCTTCTGCATGGTGAACCGCCGAGCGGCAAGGCGTTCACGATCGAGGCTATATACATGCTCACCCTCGTTGAGCACTTGGGTGTCCACAAGATCAAGGCCGTTACCGAGTTCTTGGACTCTCGCGCGTATAGCGAGATGAACGAGGGCAATTGAAGGACTGGAGGATTACTAGTATACATTTATGGTCTCGATCATCAGAAAATAGGCCAATGACACCGGCGGGTTCTCACAGTTTTGCATTATGCTCCCTTGTCTCTTTAGCTCGTATATTGATAACCTCGTGGACAAATTGTTATCATGGTAGAACTTGTCACGTGTTTGAGTGTAGGTGATAGAGTGCGGAGCCGAGACGGGGCCTCAGCAAAGCGATGAACGATGTGAAACCACCACAGGTGGCCGGGAAAAGGAATTAATTAAAGTCGGGTCCCTTACTACTTACTCAGGCATTCATGGACCGCGACCACGCTGTCACTCCCATCCCTCAGCAGACCACCCAGGGATTTCCGTCTCAAACACGCCCAGCTCGTAGTGTACCGGAGCGCATGCAAGAATAAGTACAGCTGCTCAGGCGGTGGGTCTGGATGCAACACGCCCCGTCCTCTTGCACCTCAATCTGCACGGCGACTTTTTTCGCGCGACCGTTCTCTGTCGGCGCGTCTGGGGGAGGCGAGATTCGTACAAGGCGGCGGGCCATCCATCAGGAAAACATGACTCGCCTAACCGAGTCTAAGCGAGCCTACCCGAGCCTACCCGAGCAATTTAGTCCTATGTAGGTCGTTTAGGTAAGTCTCTCTTTCCTGATGAGTCAGGAAAATAAAAAAGTACTAGTGCCAGTGTGACTAGCGTGTTGCTAGCGACGCTAGCGTGACTAGCTTACTAGGGCTGGTTACGGCTAGTAACACCTAGTGACGCTAGTCACTTCACGATGGCCCAAGTATGGGTTTCCCGCGCGTTCCCTTACAGGGACATCGGTCCTCAATCCACTCACGCAGACCCGCCTAGTTTGCACCGATTCTCCGGAGGCAACTTTGTGGGGGCATGTCTGTTGGAGAAAGCCGGCCCTTTGTCTTGAAACACATCGCGCCACCGGGACCAGTACGAGTCTCATCCTTTTTACGGAGAATATAATAAGTATGGAACCTACCGTGGTTCTGAAGAAACCTGCTACCAGTACCTAGTACTTTCATATTGCGCAAACGGGTGATGATGCATACAGCTTCCGTGGAATGTGGCGGGAATAGGTGGCTTATTGAATAATTGGGCCGACATGCATTGAACCTGTCATATCTGTTTTAGCTAAGTGTGTAGGTGCAATTGGTGGCGCACGTCCATCTGATGGCGTCGTGTCAATACCACCCTTCTCGAGGTTTGGTCCCTGCATACAGTCAGGTCAGGCAATTGAAACAGGAAAATTACATGCCCACATTGTTACGGCGTGTCTCCGAGTAGACCGGGTCATTAGCACTTGGATAGCCCAGGAATTGTAGACGGAGACGAATTTGGTGACCTAGGACGGATATAAATCGGCAAGGCATGGGATCAATGCCCTACAACGACCTGTCAGACGGTGACCTGCATATGATTTACAGTGTTAGCTTCTCATCTTGACCTTATAGATGTATGATGGCTTAACTGACAACGATGTTCGGGCGGTGTTGAGAAGGCTCGACAGACTCACCCAGAGTGAGAACGAGAGCGCAGACTTTCGAAGTTGGAGGTCGTTTGATTTTGGTCGCTATTGTCGACGCTCCCAATTTCAGTGTTCAAATCTCTCTCATCTTTACTTACGCACGCTTTTCTATGTCAGGCTTGCATCTGCATACTTCATCAACTCGATGTCAGGACAGTTAAGAATCGCATCAAGGAATTTCCCCTAGTTACCTGACTGCACAGGTCTGAGCTGGTCATGCTCGGTTCGAGAGCGTAAAATAAGTTATTCGACATGAGATGGATTGCCTCTTTGGCAAGGGCTGGCACACTCCGCAGCTTGGGTCTGAGTGGATGAATTCTATAGTCCTTGAGATCGCACATGTCCAACTCCCACCCAAGCAACCCAGTGCTCACCCATCATATTATGCTGCGCTGTGCATCCGTGACGTGATTGAAATCCGCATCGGTATGCGACCACAAGACGTCAACGCTAGGGGCGGGATTGATGGGACTTCTCTGCACGCGGCTGCGAAAGTGTTAGGACGTCCTCCCGATGTCGCAGAGCACGAAGATCGTGAAATCCTGTACCTGGAACTGCAGACGAATGCGACTAGCCTGCTGTATGTATATGAGACCAACATGCGATGGTGGGAGCTGAGCTCGCCCAGCGTCTGCTTGAAGTCTGCCGAAGTAAGCAGAAGCTGAGGCACATCTTGTGTGTCGATGTGGACTACGAGTCTGGGCGTCGTGGGTTCGAAATGGGTTCAGGAACGTAAAGTGAAACCCTCACTCTAGAGCAATCTGCCAGGCGAGCTTCGTCACCAAGTGGGCTAGAATCTCGAGGCCAGCAGCCGAGGTCGGTCACGGTAAGACCCCGATATGCCGTAGACAAGCATAACTGTCATAGACCTGAAAATTATGAGCCACCGTGCCTGATGAGTGAATATACAGTATGAACGATCTGGCAGTGTGCAGCGTATCTAAAGAATTATTCGAAGGACTTAAACGAATGCTGCCCTGCCTCTTCGAGAAGCATCATGTGACCAGCCTTTTGACACTCGTCTGTTAATGTCGGGTTGGCCAAAAAGGTTATAGATTAGTATGAGTACATACAAGACGAGGTGTATTACGTGGTCATCCGAGTTTTATTGTTTTCGAGTGTGATGCTACAGTTCCTTCTTTCGCAGGCGCGTATGATGCCTCGACTGTATTCCTTGCTCGACAAAGTTGATCATCTGTGGGCGGGTTTCCGCCGTGCGCGTCATCGACAATGCATACATACGTCGCATATCTACGTAAGCTTAGCAGCTGAATGGTCGAGCGTGGCGTCGAGGGTACTTGCGGTACCTGATAGCCGCAAGTATGTGGACACACGTGCGGTTCCATACACTAGCTGATAGTTTTGTCCACACCGCTGTGTTTTATAGCAGACAGTATTGAAAGTAGTGATGTAGTGATGCGGTGATTGACGAGCCCAATGAGGTTGCACAAGCGTAGAGTGTTGGGATAAACGACCCATCTTTGAAACACCAGATTCATGTCAGCTTTTTCCCGCTACGTAAGTAGTGGGGGGGAACTTTGACTGGGGCCCCTGCCATTTCCGCAATCGGGGTCGTGAATCTCGCGCTTTAGGAAGCATTTTCCCACACTGGGTCTTGCAATGTTTGCATCATTCGACGTGCCTTTTGCGTAGCACGCCGGAACCATCTTTGCCAGCGTTTCACCACCGGCTCCTCATCGTTTCACAATCCGACTTCATGCATCTTCTCACACCTGCGTTTTGCAATCATTACCTTCTTGTTTAGCTTTCTATCGACATCTGCCTGTGCTGACCACTATAAGATCCAAAATGGTGGAAATTCCACCAGTCTCTCATCCTTTTTAGCCATTTTTAGATGGCAGAAATTGGTGGGAAAGTGAAACAATCCCACCACCTGCCATGTAGATGGGAGGAAAATCATCCACTAAGTGGATGATTTTTCCCACCTTCAGCCACCCTCCGAAAATTGACTGAACACAAAATTGCTGTTTATTGGTGGGAAATGAAACACGATTGCCCTTTTTTGGCAGGATTCCCACCACTTTGGATCTTACAGTGGACATGATGCCCTGCTTCAATTTGTCATCACCCTGCTCCTTTCCACTTCGCTCTCTGAACATGTCTGCTGAACTGGCCTGCTGTACGGTCAGTGCACCCGCCTAACCCCTGTCTCTGCCATGTCTTTAATCCTTGTTAAAACATGTTAATGCCTCTTAACCCTCCTTGCCTTGCATTTCCTCTTCTCCTCTTCTCCTCAATATGACAAACTCCTCCACTTCTGCTACTGAATCAAACCTGCCTCCCTTTTTGTCTTGTCAATATGTCATTCCATGGTCACACCGACTTGGATCTTGCATGTGTACTACATATGAAAATGTCTTCTTTCACAATGCTAAAGTAATTTCCCCTCCCTATAGTACCTATACTATGTACATATCCTGTTCAAACTGTGTTTTACTTTAATTTGTACTTTGCATCTGTACTTCATATGATCATCAGATGATATGTAAATCCTTTCCCACAACAGTAAGCACAACGTAGCGGGCTCTGCCGTGTTTCACGGCCCTACTTCGTTATGAGTTTTGCATGGTGAGCCAAGGTCAGAGAGACCATTTTGAGTGGAAAGACTGCGTAGTCGACATCCAGGCCTTGCACATACATTTGGCAATGCGGGGTATGGGCCACACAGTTGGCGGGAAACATCGACCCCAAGATGTCGGAACAAGCTGTGAATGCAGAGATGCGTGCCTTAGAGTTGGTCAATGAAAGGAGATACTCGACGTTGAGAGCGACTGAGTACTGTACGGGTTAGATTGACCTGTAGCGCGCGGTTGCCAATGCTTTTCGACAAGGCTCTTGCGAGTAGCTAGTTATTCCAAGGTCCGCTTTGTGCTATATATCTTGTGTACTATCCTAGCGAGAAATGCAAGCCGACGACGGCTCTCGAGGTATGCAGTTGAGCTCAGGGCCAAACACAATCTTATCAGGCGGCGTTGCGTTGAAGAATTCTGCGGCAGTCACTGGCTCCACACTAACTCGACTAGGGCTTTCAGCAGAGGCAGAGCAACCCAGACTGAGTTGTGTTTAGACTTTAGAAGCTAGTCGAAGGTGCGCTCTGCGACGACCTTGCATTGTCGGCACAGACCCGAAGTCTGCGCACAGAGAGGGGAATTGAACATGGTTAACTGCATGGAAGAAGGTTATATATGGTGAACAAGATAATAATGGCAGAAAAGGGTACGGAACATGCAATTTATTCGCAGATAACAGTCTCCGAGTCATGATAATTTTTTTTAGAATCTGCATTTATAGTGCTATAATATGTATGCACTGTGCAAAGACGCGCTCATCCCGTTAATTATAGCATGTGGTTCAGGTCAAAGTTTGGGTAATATGGTATTTGATATGGAAATGTGAGAGTTGGTTGAGGTGGGATGTCGCCTGAGGTAGTGGGAACTCCAAGTCAATACATTCGTAGCTCGGCTTCCGAGTCTGATTGGTCAGCACAACCACCCTTTCGCATCTCCGACACCTCGTCTTCCTCGTCAATAATATATCCACAACGCATAGGCTAACATGTGACCGCGCTGAAATTACAAGGTGTAAAAGGCGGCTCGCGCCAGTACCCTGTGCGTGACCTGGCCGTGCATCCCGTGCTCAAAGCCTGTGAAGCCCGAGGTGAACGACCGTGACTTCTCCAGATTACCAGTGAAAGATGAAGTACTGCAATAATTGAAGAGAAGAGCGAGCGGGAAATGGTTTTACAAGAAGCATTGAAGATGGTTAAGGACGCAGATGGCAACGAAGACTGAGGTGCAGATGGTCCCAAGGGGGGACACCAAGTACGTGCGGTGTTGTGTTTCTTTAGTGGCACTCATCGGCAGACACCCACACTGCAGTGGAGAACAAATCAAAGACCGTGCTAATGTTGCCGATCATGACGAGGAGGATGAGGAGGACACTACAGAGCTACTTCGTGAGCCTAGAAGATAAATAATGAACGAGCACCGGAAAAGCATGTGCTAAAAAAGCAGAACACACGATTACTGAGGCCAAATGCGAGGCGCGAATAGCGACTGCAAACCCTTTTACTCAATCTCGCCACTTCACAGGGAATGCCTCAGGAATGGTCACGATAGCACGAAGCACCTTTGCTATGAAGCGGCCACTGGGACGATAGTGCTTTTCTTGGAAACTTCCATCGATTACAAATCCATACTTCCATATATACAGATCTCATTTTCAAAAACAACAGTGAATGAGCGGGTAAATCCGACAGAGTTCCATAAGTGAATACATAAAATCACTTCCCTCCACTTCTGGCTCATTTTTTGCACAGGAAATTCACGTCTTTTGTTGTACTTTGAATGCCCGCGTATCATCGATATATCATCACGCAACCGAGTCACGTGACCATTCATCAATATCACAAAGAGAGTTGGAACTGTTCTGATTTCAGCTGGATGTGCTTCCGTTTATGTGCTCAAGGTTCTTTCTAATAAAAATTCAGCTTGAAAGAAGGAAGCCTTACACATGTATACACCCTAAGAAATTGACATAGTCGCCTTCCGTGTCCAAGTAAGGGATGTCCTTTCGTGCCTTTTGGTATGAACCCGGGGCGGTAATGAAGTATTGGGTCAGTGCGAGAAGGCAGTGTGGCATAAAAGGAACTGCCCTGGGCATATTCGTGTTTATGTGAGTTTCCGGTCCAGAAACCATAAATATGGCTACGACGAGGAACTTGAGTCGTGGCGAATTAAGTTACCTTATTTTCAGAGTGAGCAAAATCGCATGAACACATGGAAGTGACTTGTGATGGGGACACTAGCCAAGCTACGAGGTTACTCCGCAATATTCTCGTTCACTCATAGAGTAATCTACCCGACGTTAGACAAAAGGACCTAGGTCCACTTGAAGGTCGCGGTAGCATTAGCGATCGGGTTTAAAAAGGTCAGTCTCCACGTACTTTACTCACCAGGTGATCGCGACCTTTCCAGCACACGCACACAATGGTAACCACATTCGAAATTTCCAAACACCCTTCTCCACAGGCGACGGCCGTCCTGCACTACGTCGACCTCGTTAAAGTCTTCAATCTCGAG
>QFDW01000623.1:0-13535 GCA_003315895.1 Lactifluus rugatus | reverse complement strand
CGCGTGGTGCCGCGCGCCCGATGTCTCTCTGCCTGCGCCGGATCTCACACTCTTTCTTGATCTCGCACCGGAACAAGCGGCAGCCCGGGGCGGCTACGGCAATGAACGCTACGAAAAGGAGGCGCTGCAAGCGCGCGTGCGCGCGCTTTTTAAGAGCATGGGGAATGAGACGCGTGGATGGGTCACGATCGATGCAGGACAGGATCGTGAAGATGTCGCGCGTGATATTTGGAACAATGTGGAACCGCTAATGCAAGGTATTGACGCACCGATTCGGAGGCTGTGGATAGACGGTGACGTGTCAAATTCTGTCTAGCGCTGGTTTATTCTCAGTGTACTAGGTACTGCTAACTACTGAGAATAAAATATTAGGTAGCAGGAGATTTACCATCAGCCTACCTAACCACAGTAGTTGGATCAGCTAGTGCGGCCAGAGTAATGTATTTAGGCTCATCCCTGTGGGAGATTACAACTACTCCAGTTGGATCGTCGGATCATCTTTCTAGATTTGCAACGGAAATGGACGTGAATTAATTTCCACCGCCTCCACGTATCACTGTACAAGGGTTTTACTTGATAGCATAAGAAAGAGAAATCTGCTAAAAAAAAGGGGGAAATTGCAACAAGCGAGACGAAGAAAGGAAGTGTGGGAGATCACGTCCTGATTAAAATGCAACAACAACTGAGGACGGGATCTAGGAATCAAAAAACCACAAACGAGTGTCGTGAATGGCTGAGATATCAAATTCGAGAGACATTTCAAAAGTCGAGATACGTTTATCGTCGACCGAGGCAATATCATGCAGTTGTCGTGATACGAGAGACGACCACGGCCAAAGCGATGAGGACGCCCCAACGCCACTTGTCCCATACGACCTGTCTCCAAGTGGCAGCCCAGCCACGACTACCGTCTCCCGCTCCTGTCGTGGAGACAGCACGTCCTTTCCGCGGACGTACAACAGCCCCTGTCTTGGGAGCAGGGGCCGGAGGTTGCATCGCGCCCCCTACTTTGGGCGTGGGACTTGTTGAGGGTAAACATGCCGCGGGTATAAGAGAAGCAGAAGAATCTGCTGATGCTGATGATGCGGTGTCCGGCAAGCCGCGTTCTTTCTCACCCATGTTCGGCAGAGGTCTGCGAGATAGGGTGCAATACTGGAATCAAGAAGCCCAATCAGTAACAATACTTTGGTGCAAGACTGAGGGGGGATAAATCGGGAATTTCTGGTACCAAATCAACAATACAGTAGTCCATTGTGGGGTATGGGGCGGACATAGCGATCGACATGCCGGATATGTGTACTCACCTCAGGAAAAGCGTCTCTGAACCTCCTCTGCTGCAAATTCCAGGCATGACTCCGACTGGCATATGCTCTTTTTTCTGCACCCGAGGTCGTGACAGAGCCCGTAGTCATCTCGTCTGAAAGCATGAATGACACGAGACCAGTTAGTCTAAGAGGGAAACAAAAAGGAGTCAGGTCAGGATGGAAATGCCACATAACAAAGCAAAAGACTCACATCGTGGCAACACTCCATGCAGGATTCCACTATACGTAATTGATATGATCAGTATCAACGATGTTCAGGGCTGAGGGATGAGACGCACCGAGCCAGGATGGAAATCGGACATAGAGAAACAGATCTTCTTATCTGGTTGAAAACGACCCGATGGCGTGTACATCTACGGGCGCTAGAGATCAACGTGGGGACGCCAACGCCGAGACAACGCGACTGACCTTGATACCTGGGGGCTTGAAGGGATACTCTGAGGGGAACAAGAGTACGCCGTGATATTCACCGCCAACAAAGGGAGAATCTGGTGGGCCATGCTGGAAAAGGGGGGCGAGCGAAGGAATGATGTGTCAGCCAGGATGAGTGCGCAGGCGAGATGATTCTTACGATAATATAATTCCCTGTAGAAAGAGATGAAGTGAGATTTAACGTGTGAGGAGGTAAGCGCACAGGCTAAAATGTCTTTTTCGTCTGGAGCAGCCCAAACGAAAGGGGGTGGCTCCCTCTGCATGGCAACATACTCCTTTGAGAGCTGACGGGGAGTGTTGAAGTGAAACACTGAAGAAAGTGACAAAGAGAGGGCTTACGCGTTTATAAGCAGCTTTGGAGGCCATAAGGAATAGCGGAAGAAGAGAGGTTGGTTGTAGATTGAGGGAAGTGGGTAGGTAGAGAGGGAAAAGGGGGCGGTTATACGCCGGGTGATGAAGGGAAATAATATGAACGATTCGGGCGGTCCGACCCCAGACCAACCAGCCAGGTGGGTCCATGCAATCGACCGACCACTGCACAGTAATCTACAAATAACGTCAAATATCATATTTATTTATTATATTATGTAATTATCATCGGCCACCACGACCACCTCTTGCCCCTTTCGCTGCCGCAGCTCGCTTCCGGTCCCGTTCTTCTTGCCGTGCCTGCGCACTTCGGGCACGCGGGTCGATTACCTCATATTCTCTCTCCGCCTTCTGCACCTCTTCCTCGTTACCCTTCGGGAACTGAAGCAAGTGTCCCATGAATCCTCGATCACTATCCACCTCGAGAGTATTCGTGTCTTCTTCTTGTGTCCCTGCCTCAGCATCGCCTTTGGTCTCATCCGTCGCTTCCTCCTCGTCTCCTGCAACAGCCGCCGTTTGTAATTTATTCCGGAAACCCGCTAGTGCTGCTAGGACGTTCGACTCGTCCTTCTTACGTCCCTTCCGGTGGACACCGCGGCCCTTTTCGTATCTTGCTAGCTCTTCCTCAAGCTCCGACTTGTTCTTCATTTTCTTTATTTTCCGTTCTTCTTCGCTGTCTCCATCATCTCGCCTCCGCGCAAGTCGTTTAATATCGGCTTCCATTCTCTCGATCTCCGTCTGCCGTGCAGAGCTTTATACCCCGTCATTTGTTGTCACGGAAGAGCGTGTTAGTCAGCCCCTGACAATTACCAAAGCAACACGTACCTCGCGGTCGCCTTCTCCCTTTGATGTGCTTCCCGTATCTTTGACAAATCTTCGCCCTTAATATTGAAGGCTGTTGTATCCTACGATGCATGTGTTTCGTCGTATGGCATCACATTAGATCGATATCAATCAGTGCAGGACTTACCGACTCGCGTTGCACTTCCCCGTGAGCAACTTCCTCCGGTTTCGAAGGGATTCCATCTAAACTTGGCATGCTAGGCTGATCCGGGTTCTCAACCACTGTACATGAATGTGAGCATATGGAACAACTGCGATACCAATAACTCAATCACTCACAATCTGGGCGGGCAACAGTCTTCTTTTTGGGAACTATGGGCGCATCCTCCTCTCCATCTCCATCTGCACCAAAGCTTAATAATTTGGTGTCTCTAGGGCTCGCTCAATGGCCGCTTTGCACATGTCAAGAGTTGAAGTAACACACTTTTTCGCGCCCTTTCGGCGTCCTGCCTCTTCCCGTTCGCGAATCGCGGCCTGGCGCGCGCGCTGCTGTGCGCGCTTTTCCTCTGCTGTTATCCGTGGTACGATGTCATCGAACGGGTTGTCAATGATTCGCACACTCTTGATCTTGGGTGGGCTTCATGGCAAAGAAATCCGAATGTCACGATATGTAAGGTGGAAATTTTAGCTCAAGACGCACTAGAGAGGGCGCCCGCTTTCGTCGAGTTCTAGAGTCGTATAATATATATCAGCTCAATTCCTGACTATGTCCGAGACTCGTATGTTACACACCCATCGCACCAATCTTCATCACATCTGAAATTTGAGCACAACTTAACGACGTGGCACGGCAGGCAAGGTCGCGAATGACAACACACTGTATATTGTATCCCCTGCACACCGCCCAAACAGCGTGTGCTTGCCGTGAAGCTCATCTGCCCGATCTACACCATCCCGGAAAAAAAAAAGAGAATACATGTTCACTCGAACAAGGAAGCAGGTAGATAACAGGGAGCAAACGCACCGAGTGTGATGAAGAACTGAGAATCGTTCGAATTCTTTGCGCCATTATTAGCCATCCCAACAAGCCCACGATGCGCAAATCGGAGACGCGGGTGAATCTCATCCTCAAATGGTTCTATGGTATTTTTGTTCGCACAATGGTACGTGCGCGCGCTGCGGCGTTGGTGGAAAACGCACCTCCGAAGAAGGATTCGCCCCCGGCACCCGTGCCAGTTCTGTCCCCGGTCTGCACTAGGAAATCGGGGACCACACTTGGGAGTTTCAAGAATAAAAAAAAAAAGAAAAATAGAGAGGACACGTTGATGAACAAAGTGGTTCACGAAAGAAACAAGCAGGAACAGGGTTGATCCCTACCGGTGGAAGATGACACCGTCATAATAACCTATGTTTCCCCACGCATGCATAGACGAACAAGGTCAACGACCACGGACACCGATAACAAACAGATTGGGGGTGTTACGTACCTTCCATGGCCAACGCGATGAAGTTCCGACATGCTTTTGGAGCTTCCTGCAACAAAAGTAACACGGAAAATATACGGCTTCAAGTTTAGGCAGACGCCAGATCACGGAATCAACGACACGACGTACTTTGGGCCATAATTCGATGTCAATGTCGCCTGCGGTTGTATCGAGTAGCACGCGGCCGTGCGTTGGGAGAGCCATGGAGGAAGAGATCCAACTGTTGGATTCTCGGTCCCGGCCCGCCCTTGATTGCACAGGCCCGGGCGCTACGATGGGGCTACGGCACTGCGTCCACACCACTCGCGCACTAACTTACGCCACCACAATAGCTTAGAACAAAAGGGGGTCTTTATCGTATATTGTCAGCCGGAGTTATTCGGCATTAGACATGTGGCGACTCCGGGCTCATCTGAGACACGGGGCAACGACGAATGTAAGTCAAGTTAGCAGCACAGGCCTGGATGTGTGCGGCCTCGGTGCTTTCAAAATATCACAAGATTCTATCGATAGAATAGCCCCTTTCAACCTGCACACGATGATCTGGCATCCGAACCAAGTTCCCGTGTCCATGCTCTATCTGCCGAGATACCCGAAACGTAACCAGTACACCAAATCATCCCTCGGAAATTTATCTGAGCACCATCTGATGCACGCTCGCTACCATCGGCCACAAAACCCCGGTTGAACTACCGAAGTTGCGCCACATGCCAACCGCTGCAGAGCGTCCAAGATGCCATCACAGCCTTGGGCGCGCAGACTACGCGAAGGACATGAGAAAATCGCATCGGGGGTGTATGCTTTGGTCAAGTGGATGGAGATCCGTGTCAAATGTCTGGAAGTACCGCTCGAGATACGGAAGCGCAGCAGGTCACATTGCGGCATCAAGGCCTGGGGAAGAGCGAGGCTATGAAGCTGGTTCTGTGGGTTCCATGAACATCTGCAACCCGGTGGGTAAGATTACTGGCGGGTGTGATTCTAAGGGAGGTTCTCGAACGGGATGCATCGGGGACGAAGGATAGGACAGCTCCAGTTCGTCGTATTCATCGCCACAAATGCTTGACGATGGAAGATCCGCTCTCAAGCTTTTAGGAGACGAACTCGCAGAGGCCAGAACTGCGATAGGTGGTGATGAATATATCCTCGAAGATAATGAACGCCGCGCTTTTTGGTGTCGGGCCTCGCTGGGGGGTGTAGTGGATCTTTCGACGCCCTGCGCAATGTCAACAGCAGGTGACAGTGACAAGCGCTTTTTGTGTAGACGCAATGGGGTACTTGGTACTGGTGTGCTGCTGGACGCCGCTCGATCGAGGCGTGCGCTCTCATTGATTGCCGCCGCAACAGCATCTGCAAAAGATTCATTGGGTTGCTGGGACGGCGCTGGTGTGCTGCTGGACGCCGCTCGATCGAGGCATGCGCTCTCATTAATTGTCGCCGCAACAGCATCTACAAACGATTCATTGGGTTGCTTGGAAGGCGCTGGTGTACAGCTGGATGCTGCTCGATCTAGACGTGCGTTCTCGTTGATTGCCGCCGCAACAGCATCTGCGAACGATCCACTGGGTTGCTTGGATGCATTTTTGGTTTGTGGTGACTTTGGTGAGAAGTACAACTTTCGCGAGGAAGTCGAAGGCGACGGTGAAATGGTGGGTGGTCTCAGCAGTTCAGATGATTGACGATCAGCTTTCCGTCTGAGTTGCAATATGTGTCGTAAAGTGGCGCACTGCGAGGGTGAGGGGAGTTGTTGTGGGAGTTGAGGAGGGGTGATGGTATGTGGTTCAGAAGAAGTGTGGGGTACTTGAAGATTTGAAGATGTAGCCCATGCCTGAGTTGGTGGGAAAATTGAGACATCGCTTGTAGTTGGCCGGTGCATTGATAAACGGGAACGATCAGAGGGGGTCCCGCGTGGATGCGATCTTTGCGAGAGCGCAGCAGTAGTTTCGGCCCTGACCATAGTCTGGGATCCGGTACTTGTATGCACTCGGAACTCTGACCGCTGACTCGGCCCTTCCTGACCTGGATCCCAAGAAGGATCACCCATCCGCCCAACCCTCGCACGAGAACCAGACTTTCCAGCTGGTGCTTGTCTACCACCACTCTCCGAGGAGACCTGGTGGGCAATTGCGACCGTGGAAGAGGTGCTCTCTTCCCCGCCCAACCGAGTCCGGTTCGAAAAATCTTGACACACACGTGCTATGGGTTGTGTCAATGTCTTGACACGCTGACGAGGGGGAGTTTGTATCGCAGCGTCATTAAGCAACAGTGCGCGTTGAATGGCAGCAGCTGCGTCGGCTGGCTCGGAGTCAATGGTCTCCCTGAAAAATGTTTTTGTACTCTATTAATAGATCGAAGGTCATGACGGGGGGGGTCCACTACTGGACGCACCAATCGATAACCATCCCATCATCCCTATGAGGTCGACACTTGAGAAATCAGGATGGCTGAGAAGTATAGTACAAACCTGATAAACGTCCGCACTACTTTCAAACCGAGTCTCTTCAACTCCTCCTGCTCTTTCCTTGCCCACGCATTCCTCGCAGCCCTGTAGTTCGGCTGGGATTTCTTGCACTCTGGCGGAAGGGGAGCATATCTCTTGGCACCGGCTGTGATGAGTTGCGATTCTGCAGATAGCTCTGGCGAGGCACTGCGTTCTCTCTTGACCTTATGGTCCCCGACGAGAGTCACGGACGATACTGGTGATGCAGATGATGTGAAGCTCAGAGCTTTCATCCCAGTTGGGAGTTCGCGTTTTACTTCTGGGCCAGGAGAGCTCTCTAGTTTTCGACGTTTGGGAGCTGGAGCCTCCGTCATCGATAACGTCGGTGTGTCGCTGCCTAGTCTCAGTATAGCATCACCTGCGGGCTGAGCAAAATTTGCGTCCCTTGGACCGCTGCCAGTGGCTAGAGGAGGTCGCGCTGGGTAAGGACCGGCAGAACCACTGTTTTGCGGTGGCGTAGGATGTCGCCTATATCTACTGGGATCCCAAGCGACGAATTGCTTATCCCTGAAAGTAGCCATGGGCCGACTTGTCCCCCGTCCGCCTCGCCGCAGCGGCTGGTTCTGAGCTACGCTATTGATCGTAGGCGGACAGCGTTGGCGCTTGTTCACGAACTCATTTGGCTGCGCATCCTCGGCGCGCGGACGAGTGCGGGAAGGGGCCCCACGTTGACCTAGACGACCAGAAAATGAGCCACGATGCGTTGTGGGGTGCCATGGTCGGAACATATGTGCGCGATGTGTGAAGGGTGTACGAGTATACTGGCTGACTCGCAGCTGCGATCCACAGGCCGCACGACGCACGTCACGCGTCACGGGTGAACCGGCCACGTGCCGGGCTTGCTCTCAACAGCAGCTAGCTATTGCCACCCAGATATCATGTGTACATGCACACCCCCTGCGTGCTATACAGATCACTCGCTGAATTACTACAAACTGTTGCACACAGGCCACCATAGTCTAATACAGTTGCCGACACACATAGGTATCCTTGTTTCACGATCTGGATAACTCAACGTAGTTTTTGATGACAAATCGTGGGAAGTTACAGCACCTGGTACCTGGCCTTTAGCGTGAGAATGAATTTTCCAAGAAAACAGTTACTTATCAGTTAGCATACAGTAGGTTGCCCATCCAAAGCGTCTCCTTCCGCGTCGATCATCTCCTCACATGAGGTGTCGCTAACACATCTCAAATCTGTCCATGGACAGCGAAAATTGGCATCTTCCGATCCAAAGTTTTTTTTTCCCTTTCGCCTAATTAGCAGCGCGTGTCACCATAGAAAAGCAAGGTAGCCGGGACATAACCTCTCTGGTATACATAAACCCTGATCAGAGGAACCAGAGATGACGCTCGCTTCGCTTATCCATCGTTACCTCGTCAGAACAAGCATCGATTGAAACACGTATGGCAACAGGCCAAGTAAGGCCTACCCGCGTCAAGATTTTCTATCTTTCTATAATATAGAGGATATGAAATATCTGTGCTAATATACAATAGGGTGAGCGTGTCACATAATTTATACATGTGCAGACTATTCAGTGCGAATAATTACCAGTTCTATGCTAGATAAGATATGCTCGACGTGAACCTGCGCCAGCAACGGCATCCTGTGCCATGAACCGCCATATTTCTCAGCGGCGCATCGAAAAATCTCCAACTGCTTGCCAATATGCGCTTTGCTTGCTCTGCAACCCGCGCAGCAACGTCGCGATGATTTGCCGCACCCGCGGTAGATATTTGTTCAATGTGTGAACTGAGGGTTCCTCACTGAGGCATGCTTCGAGTACCGTGCGTAAGTCTTGTGGGACTCGATATATCTCACTGCAGAGATAATACAGCATCAGCGGAGAGTAAGGATACACAGAGAAAGTCGAGGTGTACCTCATATCAATGCCAAAGTTTTGAAACGCGGCCACGGTGGAGTTGAACTCGGTGCCCAGGCGTACATAGACCCCACTAACATGCTGCTCAGACGCATGCAACGTGCTCCACAGACGCAGCGTTTCCTGCAATTGCTTGGTCACTTCAACCAAGGTTGCAACGGCGCGGGGCACATCCGACTGGTATGGCTACTCATACTCGAGTCAATGATGAGACACTAAGCTGGAATGACAGCTACGCACCAAGTTGGTCGTCTGGAGTCGTCCGTTAGGAGGCATGTATTGACGGGTAGCAGTACACATGACACAAAACAAAGTTTGGGGGAGAAATGAGTGTGGAACTGCGTAGCGTTTATAGTGTTTATACTAAGCGGAACCGAAAGTAGGCGCGCGGAAGCTTCGCAAAAACGTAAGGTTGAGGCTGAATGGTAACTAGGCTTTGAAAGTGGTGGTTGTCAATTTATAGGTACGTCGCTTGCAGGACAGATCATAGGCGTGTTCAAGGGCGGGGACGACGGGCATTTCCGAGTCCGACGGATGGAAGTGAGAAGCAAAGCTGTGAATGAGCAATGAAGACGATTGGTTGAGGGTAACACAGCGGCAGTCATGAGACGAATTGATGGGTGGATGATGATGTTAGATGTGCAGTACTCGTGTGCAGGTATTACCTGGCTGTGTTCTTGGCCGTGCACAACTGCGCCGCATTACTGGCCGGCGCCCAGGTCTCGGTCACCGCGGAAAGTGGCTGTCTCATTTCCAAAAAAGTCAGTAAATTCGCAGCCGTTGGCGGGCAACACAGCCCGATATCCTCAGAACGCAGCAAGACAGCTCAGCCACATACAGTACATACAAGTACTCTAGGCATCCAAACGAACTGAGGTAACCAAAGGAACAACCCACGATATCTACCACGTCCCATTTGCCGTCAACCATGGAAATTGACCTGAAACGCGTTCGCAGGGGTTCTATCAACATAGGTCACCATAGCGTCCTCATCCCCATACAACTACTGCGCAAACTATGGCAGGGTCGGTTTTCTTCGTGGATCTCTCACAACAGTTACTCTTCTCTGTACTTCGTCTCTGAAAGTAGACTGCAAAAAACTTTTTACTTGATAGGCGATGCGAAGGGCATCAGATCGGACTTACGTCTTTCGCATATGCCTCCTTCAATCCCTGTACATGCCGCCGCTGATAGTCCCAACCGTACTCAGCCAACATCTTATCTTGAACGATGGCATCTGATGTCAAGAAGCGTGCGATTCGTTGTTGTAGTTCCTTGTCCTGGATCATGTAGAATTCGGCCGCGGATGGAGGAAATTGGGCTTCGCGCCGCTTGCGTGTTTCTTCTTCTTCCCTCTGTTTTCTCGCGAGTTTGTACAGCAACGGTGCGACGGTCTCCACGTGCGCAAGGCGCACCAATGTCGTCTCGCGATCAAACCTGGCTTCCAAGCTCGTCCTCCCACGGCGAGACGGACTATACAATTCCTTTTGATGCAGAACATCAGATGCTTTCACAGGAAAAGTCTTTAGAAAGAACAACACACATCGATATCCCCAGAATAGCTGCCGTTAGCATCATCATTCAGCGCCATATACTGATCTAGTGCTTCGTCGAGGTACTGTGCTGCTTGATGTGCACAAAGCTTCTCGAGTTCTGTGGTGTGTTGCGCCTGCAACTGATTGATTCGTTGTTTCAGACTTGGCACCGATTCGGTGAACACAGACATGTCGGCAAATCTGCGTGCGTAAGTGTGAGTTTTTCCGACATTAAAATTAAATCTCTTGCAACAGCCACACTTTGGGAAATACGTGCCATGTTCTTGGAGGATATATTGTGCAAATTCGTGCTTGTCGAGATCGCTGCGTTCAATGTGTTCCGCCGATGAGGAAGATTCCATCAGTCAGTTGAAAGCCACTGTCGATGGCGTCCGCTAAGTAGTTGAGTGACCGAGGGTGCGCGTTTAACACCCGAAAAGGGGTCAATATCTCACGCGTTCCTGTCTCATGTGGAGGGGCAGTACTGTTTATGTCCGAGTCTATGTCGCGAAACAGGACGTCTGCGATGGGGGTATTCGTCATTAAAACAGACTCGTATGAGTCCAGACCGCAAATGCATAATGAAAATGAGCCGTGCAATTTACACAATAACTTAGCATTCCCTAATCGAGCAGAACGAATAACTGATACGTGGCTCGCTTAAGCTTGCCGCCTCGAGCCTGTGTACCCCGCCCCGAGACGATGTCTAGTCGACGCGATGATCTTTTCCCTTCCGGGTCCATAGGCCGTAGCCAGGGTGCTCTCATACAGCGAATTCCATCCCCTGCGCCTTCGCTTACTCGAGAGTCCCTTACCGCTCATCCTTTGCTCTCCCCAACGCCAGCCTCTGCCCCGCCCAATGCTCCACCGACATCAGATGTGCTCGATTCCACTGCACCTGGGACGCGTTATGCGACGTATACCCCTCGGCATCGCACCGCACCGACCACTGGGACCACGCTCCAGTCTTCATTGCCCGTTTCTCCTCAGCAGCACCCAGGCGGGAGCACCGCCGCCAACAAGCTCCAGTTGATGAATCTCAAGGCAGGCGTCCAGTCGATCGGCCTTGAAACAGGCAGCGTTGGTTGGGAGATTCTGGAAAAGCTCGTAGCAGAGCATGACAATAACCCGGAGTGGGCAGATATTTGGAATGCCTTGGCGGTGGGCAAGGTGATAGCTGTCACTCTCTGCTAGAGATTGCGCCCTCTCACCATTGTTGTATATTATCCAGGCTACGTTGTTTTTACCCCTCGAGAGTGGAGGTCATACCGATGTCACGCCTGATTTTGTGAAGGATCATATTGCGCTCTGCGAGAGTCCGTCCGGAGACAGCATTCCTATCGTGACGCTGTCTGGTCTGAGAGGAATACTCGTAGGGTAAGTGTAGTGCGTTTTCAGGTGTGCAAGCGACTTATGGGTGACTGCCTAGCGAAACCCTCGCTCTCCGATCTTCACTTCTGCCCGGCTCCAAACATTTCGAGGGTCTCATATTGCCTTCAACCCGTGTTTCCGCTCTCGCATCCCTTTCGCCTCTCCCATCAGTGCCCTCTCTACCCCATTCCCAAACATACCCCACGTTCACGCTTCCTGCTTACACCAACTCCCTCCCCCTTCCACCTCGCGCCGTTTCAAAACCACCCCTCCCACCGAGGCCCGGGCAACGCTTAACCTCTCAGACTGGTACTTCACGCCTCTCCTCTTCTTTCGCTTCACTCTTTGGCAAATCCTCCGCGCCAATTACGCCTACGCCCACACCGCCACCACAGAATGCAGAGCATGAGTACGCCATAGAGGTCGCGGCATATGCAATCGACCGATGCATCGTGCGCAAGGACATGAGCAAAGCTATGAACAAGACACTCAAGAACGATGTGAAAGAATCACTTTCATCGTCCAAAGTCCCAGCCTGGGTTATTGATCGGGTGTATGACTTTACATCAGGACTATACCCCTTCGTGAGAAGCGGCGACTCGGATGCAAAGCAAGGGACTACATCGTCATCACAATATGTCATCGATCCGCCGCAGGAAACGGCTGAAGAGCTTGCTACACAGTTCCAGGCCTTCTATGCGGAGCTTGAAGAAGGCCTGCTGGGAGGAAATAACCTTGCGACGGCACGACCTATTCGCGAAGGTTTCCTCGAAGCAGAACAAGTGAAAGCGCGTGATCACCGCTCGAATGGCAAAGCTGTGAGCGAGCGACATGCGCACGAGATTATAGAGGCCGTGGAGCGCGTCATTTGTTCGTTGTTCTACGACAAGTGAATTTTTGGCCATCTTTCTTCCTGATTCCGCGGCTGATCTCCCGCGTTAGACTTTATTTACTTCCCAAGTCCGATGATGCATCGCACGACGAAGCACTGTCTAGCCGCGTCGCCGCGCTGAACATGCTCGACCTCGGTTTAGAACACCTCGGTGTCGACGTCGGTATGGCAGGTGCCGGCGTCGAAGCTGTCCTCAAAGCCTGCGGTGACAGTGCGCGTTTAGAATCGTGAGAAGATATTCTTACCCATTAGTAACTTTTTTTTTTCCTGTGCAGCACTTTCTCGACTCGAGGACATAGAAACCCGATGCCCAGCGGACAAAGCTGCTATACTGGTTGCTGCGCACAAGACTGTCGTTGGTAGGCACTTGCTTGCTCTTGGGTGCCTGGCACTGGTTATCGTTGCCGCTGAGACGACTGTCTCCAGATGGACTCTCACGTCTGCCCCCTATCCGATTAAAGTCAGAAGCCGAGTTGGAGAACCAGAAGACCCCTGAAGCGTCGCACGCTGTTCATGATTGTGCTACAGGGCCTAGTGACCAGAACGAAGAAGAAGCTACTCCCGTTAACGCAAACCCTCCACCAATAATCGTCTCCCCTGAATCTGAAACTCAGATATACGTCAAGTCGCCAGTCTCAGACTCGATTGAGGGGACAGCTGCTCCCATTGCTTCTAATGCATCCGTCACTTCTCAACATGACAGTCAACCGGCATACCTACAATCCCATGACCCTCCTTCGGTTCAGGTCGCCCCGTCGCCCGTCCCGATACCTTCTCGCCCGTCATCGCCGACACCTGTTTCGGGAGATATCATCCTGCCACTGATGATATTTGCCGTTGTCAAAGCGAACCCATCACATTTCGTATCGCATCTACTCTACACTCAGCGCTTCAGGAATCAGCGCGTTGGTGGGGAAGAGAGTTATTGCCTAGTCAACCTTATGGCAGTTGCAGACTTCCTT
>QFDW01000621.1:0-27890 GCA_003315895.1 Lactifluus rugatus | reverse complement strand
CGTGAAACTGGAGGTGGAGGCCAGGCGTATAGGGGAGGGCGGGAGAAATCAGAATCAGGGGATGGCGTGTGGCGAGGTGCAGTGGTTTGATGAGCATATGAGTGGATACCGTCACGATGATATCGAGTTGAGCGTTGTCGAGTGGGCGAGAGCGAACCAGGGGACGAAATGGGCAGCTTTGGGGGTGACCAACTTGAACCCTGAGTCTGCGAGGGTCGGTTGGGAGAGGTCACTGGGGGGTCATCTTGACATAAAAGGGCTGAAATAGAGACTCTACGGGATGCCATTGAGAAAGGTCAAAGTACTAGTCAAGGTCAGAGAGAGAAGATACAGAAGGCTCTTCCTCGTGACAAACAACATATCATATGTCAATAGATGGAAATAGTAAATCGAAATGGAAATGTACAACGAGACATTGCGACACATCCCCATACAGCGGTCACGAACAACCAACTGCTGGAAATATTCAACTTCCATCGCTACCCGAACGAGCGCGCCGCACCCAAATCCCATCGTTCATAACCTCTCGGTCTTCATACTCTCCAGCCTAAAGGACGATCTCGAGGTCCTCGACCCACTCCAGTCCTGCATTAGGCGGGCGAATCATCGTCGAGACGCTTTATCAAGGCTAGGTAAACAAATAAGTTTGTTGCGTACTGTGTTGCGATGTATACATACCTGTGATGATGAAAGAGGAGAGGGGTGTGCAGTTTGGCCTTTATATCGTGTGGGAAAGGAAAGGAGGATGCCGATACGTGAGAAAGAACTATGCAGAGGTGGCTGAAGGTGGGACCCCGTTTACCCCGGAAGCCTGCGTGGCAAGGTACAATCCGCGGACAAGGGGCTGAACAACCCTGGCATTATCGCAACCTGCGCCTGCGCGCACTTCATTCGCCCGTGTCTGACTTACACTAATTAAAGGGCGCCCCGTCAAGCATGTCGGTGGCCTCTACCAACCCTTTTGCCCTTTTGGGAGGTTAGTCTCTACCTCCCTGTCCTCTACCTGCTATCGTTCTTACAAATCATCTCTTTCTTCTAGAGGACACGTCTCCTCCCGCCTCTCCTGACCCTACCTCCCAAAAGAAAGAGGCGTCTGCTCCTCAGCCTTCCCGCGGTGCTGCAAAATCTAAGGGCCCTGCTTCCCGTGGCGGCAGATACTACTCTCGCGGGGGTAAGACACAGAAGGACTCGACCCAGGATAACCCGGAAGATGCACACGTTGGTGATGAAAGCGCCAAGAAGAGAGGCGAGTACTGATTGTCTCTACCTCGTTAATATGTATCTCATGCTATCATATGCTATCAGTAGATGGCGAGGGTCGTGGTCGTGGTAGAGGAAGGGGCCGTGGTGACCGCGGTAGAGGACGTGGTCGTCCTTTCGACAGACATAGTGCGACAGGGAAGACGTATGTGTTTCTATTACCAATCTTATCGTTTTCTTCGAGTTCAACTATTACTCTAGTGACTCTGACAAGAAAATCCATCAGGCTTGGGGGGGCGACGAGGGTGGCACCGAACTCAAGGCTGAGGAGGCCGGAACCACTGACGCACAAGCTGAGGGTGCTGCCACTGATGACTGGACTACTGCACCGACAGATAATTGGGGTGTTCCGCCGACGGCAGCAGATCCCTGGGCGGCACCTGCAACCACAGACGATTGGGGGGTTCCAGCTGCTGAGGGTGATGGCACTGCAGCCACCCAAGGCGAGAAGGATGACAATGATCGCAAGCCAAGAGAACGAGAACTTGAGGATGAAGACCATACCATTTCCTACGATCAATACATCGCCCAGATGAAGGAGAGTACAACATCATCTATTCCCAAGCTGGAAGGTGTTCGTGAGGCTAATGAAGGTACGGAGGCCAACTGGGGCGATGTTGTCGAACACAAGAAAGGAGAAGACGGCAAGGCGTACTTTGCCGGGAAGGTATGTGGAGTTCTGAATCAACTGTCGCCAATTAACACCCGGAATCTCTAGACCAAGGCCGCAACCAAGGTGCGCGCCGAAAAGAAAGAGAAAGTTTACATTGAGATCGACGCGCGCTTCGATCGGCCCAGCCGTGGAGGGCGTGGTCGCGGTGGTGATCGTGGTGGTGATCGCGGACGTGGCCGTGGCCGTGGTAGCGCCAGGGGGTCTCGTGCCAATGGTGCGCCTCAGACCGTCAACGTTGACGATGAGACGGCGTTCCCCTCCCTGTCGTAAGCTGGCTACGCGTAGTCATCTTGTGTACGTTGTTGGGGATCAAAAGCTTCTTGGGATTGTACTGTTACTCGCCGTATCATCCTGCTCGTTTCATGCTTGAACTGCATAATCTACTTTTTTTTTACTCCCGTACTGTCACGAGGACCCTCGGACTAGCCAGATTAACAGATCAGTTCTTCGGTTGGGTGCCCAGCGCCACCAACTACCATGACTTAGGACATCGAACTTTGACAGGCGGTTATTTCATTCGTTCGTGAATATAAATGAGGCCAACATGAAGATGGTACATATTGCAGAGAGGCTTTGGATCTCGACAACGGCCCTTGATTTCTTCTACAATGACATTGGAAACCGTCTACATCCTCAGACACGGTACGGTACTCGAAGTTGCGCTATTATACAGATCATCCCGTGGCTGACCGAAGAGCAGGTTTCAGATTGGACTGGGTCACCACGCACTGGTTAGTATGTCGCATAAGGTGGAGTTTCGTAGCTACATTCAGAATTGTTCCCGTGCAGGAAGAGTGCAACCGGTCTCCCCCGCGACCCTCCCCTTGATGAACTTGGAGAGGTATGGCTCGAAGCAGTTCCTGTCTTCCTTGAGTTCACCTTGTGGCACCTTTTCCAGGCCCAAGCATACGAGGTTGCCGACTACTTCTTGTCACTGCCTGAAGACCAGCGCCCCACGGCGATATTTTCCTCCCCTTACTGTGAGATACCACCTATTGAACCCCATTTGCACCTTCCTTGAACAAACGCGGCATCTTCTAGATCGCTGTTTGCAAACGTCGAAGCCTACGGCGATAGCGTTGGGAATTCCGATCTATGTCGAACATGGTAAGAGACGCCTTCCCATTCCGGGCTGTACCCTCGCCCATCTTCCCTTGTCTTGACAACACCCGTTGTAACCTAGGCATATCGGAGTGGTACAACCCAGTCGAACCCGGGACCGGTCTACACCCGCGCCCGTCTTCCGCTAGCGTGCTCAAAGACTACTTCCCCGAGATCGAGGACTCCTGGTCCTCGGTGTTGTACCCCGAGCGCGAGGGCGAGGACCTTAACGATCTGCACAACCGACTTTCCAATTTTGTCTCCGCCTTTGTCCCGGAGCTGCAGCGGCACTTCGCCGGTGCGGCGTCCCACAAGCGGATTTTGTTCGTTGGTCACGCCGCGACGGTTATCGGGCTCGCGCGGGCGTGGGTGGGTGACCGGGACCTCTCGTTCCGCGCCGCTTGCTGCTCAATTACAGTGCTGGACCGCAAAGCAGTGGCCCCGGCGTCCTCTACGGACGGTGCTACTGGCGCCGGTGGTGATTGGACGCCGAGGATATTGGGAAGTGGCAATCATTTGAAGGACGGGCTTAAGCGGAACTGGGGCTTTCAGGACATCGTGTTCGCAGATGGAAAGGTCAGTCGTCGTCGTATCTTGCGAATTGTCCGTCCTTAAATTGAGTCTGACATCGACGTCCGGGCTCACTCTCACACTGTGTCCGGATTTCTTGCAGTTGATCGACAAGCCAGGAACGAAATTTGAGAAAGACGAGCGTGTAGGTCCACAGGTTACACAGTCACCTTCTAGAATGTAATCCTACAATTGGCTATGTCCCAATATCGCGCATCACGGAACCCGCTACTATCAATTGGTCTGGTAGTAATAACTAGAATGCAATATATGCACTCGCATAGCTCACGCTCGAATCCTTGATCGTGAAGCACTGGCTACTCTGTTCGTACCTCACCCATTGAAGGTGTGGCGACTTGGCATGCTCGTCTTGCAACACCGTCAATGCACCGAGCAGCACACCAATAGGGTGCCGTCCGCATATAGTGTTCTTCGTGCGGGCGAGATACTCGGCGAAGTAGACGTGTGCTTGACGCGCGGTAGATGTCGGAAGTGTGATTAGTTCCATCGCCTCGTGATCTAGCGCAGAGATAGACTGGTGGATTGGGAAAGTCGAAAGTTCACGGGGAGACGCAGTGGAACGGGAGAGCTTGACAGGGTGAGTTGAGCCAAGAGGATATTGCGGGTAGTACAACGTGTACGAAAAGCGGGTACCCCAGTGACAAAAATCGCTAGAAATGACGAAAAATGTGTCCGTGCTTGCGAGGTACGGCGCGAGGATGCGACCGAATGCCTCCTCTTTCTTGTGGTCGATGGATCCGACTAGGATCGGAACGACGGAAATATCTTTCCTGATCGAGGGTTCGTGTCATGGGCACCTAGCGAGGCATTACTGGATAGCATACCCTTCAAATATCTTGCGGACATAGGGGAGGTGCATCTCGATACTGTGCTCATCCTCGTCAGTGCTGAGTGGCATCTGTGAGAACTGTCCGGTCTTATCCAGTTCGTCGATGGCTGGAAAATACCCATAAGACAGGAAGAGAAACCAAAGAACAGGGGTATACTAGAGCGGTCGAGAGGTAGGGCCCCGATTGGGGTAGCATATTCAGTGCACTTGGACAGTGCACACCCATCGAGATAGACGTGATGCGAAGGGCCCAAGATAAAGACGCGCTTGCTAGAATACGAGAGTGGATCAGCCAGATGCGCTGGATTAGGGGAGTTGTACTGACATGCCGGCAGTGTTGATGCTCTGGTATGCCCAAGCAGCAGCAGGGCCAGAGTAGGAATATCCAGCGTGTCTAACACCTTGCTAGCACAACAATAGTCACAGCAAGTAGATGGAACTAGACTGACGGTGCGATGATCGCCTTGCAATTGACGATCGGCGGTGAATACGAGGATGATGATACAACAGCTTCGAGCCACCTGGATAGCTCTCTGTCAAGCTCTTTGGCTGCGACGAGGTGAAACACCAATTCAGTAATCATAGACGAGGGGTAATTTAATTTCTGTGTAAAATACTAACAGTCTGCCGTGTACCACGAGTCGGCGTGAGTGGGTCGTCTATCGTAGACTGTCTGGCACTGATCCAGGTGAACAGTATGCTAGTCCTACCTGACAGACATTGCTTGGGTTCAGTGTTGTCTTTGATGAACTTGAGGTGAACGATGATGATGCAGTTGGCAGTGCCAGGACTAGCGGTATACTCGGGCCGAGTGCGATTCCCATAACGTTGAGCAGAATTTCTGTTTCGTGGGTTGTATCGTAGGACGATAACTCGGACTGTACAATGAATGTTATCCAATCGTTACTACTACTACTCGATTGTGAAAGCCAAGACAAGAGGAAGATTTAGCTGACATAATATGATTGAGAGAGAGTAGACCGCCGGTGTCAAAGTCAGACTCACAAATCTCAGCGCCCAGCGCTCACCGGCAGCTAGCAGTTGCAGTTAGCAGCTCGCGTTTAAAACCTTCCGGACTGGCTTGCTACGAGCCCTCTCATGCAAGTTAATCATGTCAGCATCTATTAACGCTTCTACCGGTCTCCCGGATATCCCATCCCTCCCTCCTATTGAGATCCCGGACACCTCTGTCCTCCGTGCCTCGCTCGACCATCATCTACCCCCTCTCGACGAGGACGCCCATTTATCTCCCAATGCATTCACTTCATCCTCGCATCCCTCTCATCGTCAGCCTGCAGGATCAAGCAACGATACTCCCCTGTCTTCCCCTACTCACACATCTCCACTCTCTCCAAGCTTGCGCAAGTCCTTCTCCGTCGATTCTTTCTCTCGTCAATCCCGTTCGTCTCCTGTGGGCTCAACAAGTCGCCAGCATAAGGCAATCCCTATTGTTGGCGCCGCTGATGACTCCCGTCGCGGCCCGCCGCCAACTTGGCGGCCTCAAGGAGTTGACTCTCCCCAAGTCTCTTATTTTCCTCGTGATCCTAGCTTTCCTCTCTCTCGTCGCAGTCGCGGCGCCAGTATCAGCACCATAGGCGACGAAAATTCTCAGTCAATACCAGAAGAGTCTGACGTCGAACTTGTACGAGACGCGCCTCAATCGTCAACTGGGGCGAGAAGGACGGGTCCAAAACTCAAGGGCAAGTTGCGTCCTCCTCTACCTCCTGAACTTCCACTCTCATCAAAATTACACGGCACGATTCCTGCTGCCGCCGAAAACACCGCCGGCGGCAACGACGGTACCCTGCGGCTTCCACTCCTTACGGCTGCAGCCGTTTCACATCGAGCTCCCAAGGCGGGTCCTTCGAGTCAATGGATTGAGGACTGTACCGCTGCCGGATCTGCTAGCAGTAGCAGCACCCCGGGCACGGATTTTGGTGGTTACGGACTGCAGTCGGTTAGTCTCATTCCTTTGACTTCTCTTATTCCATCGGATTCAACGGCCTGAAGGTCGCCGTTATTGTGATTGGAGAAAAAGGCTGCGGAAAGTCTACCGCTATCTCAAAAGGCCTAAAGGCGTATAAACTTGCAGAGCCTGTGATGATCACGGGCAGCGCGGAGGATGATGCCCTACTCCAATGTGGGTATGCAAAGTTGTCTAGATGAAGCATGCACCTAACCGTTCATTCAACCCCAGATACTTCTCGGAAGGGGAAAGTAACGGATGATCAAGGAGCCGATGCAGTTCTTGACGTTCTAGAAGTTGACGCCTCTATCCTTAAAGCTCGTCTAGAGTCCAACCTCGTCATCTGGCCGGAGCAAGCACCGCCCGTAGACGGCGTGATTGTGTGTTGTGACGTGTCGAGGGAGGATTCCTTTGCAGAGGTGGAGGGCATACTGCGTCTGTATTTTTTTTTTCACGACGCTACTTGGAACTGACGGCCACATAGCCGCATTCCGAGAAGCGAGGCTCCCAATAGTGGCTTTGGCATGCAAGTGCGACCTTGAAAGCCTTTTGGATTTTAAAATGGTGCACGAACGGTTGACAAAGTTGGACATTGGGCTTATTCAAGTCACAATCTCCGACGAGGAAGGAAAGAACCGGCTGCGCCTGGCTTTTGATTGGCTCTTGAGAGCCATCAGCCATAATCGACGTTCGCCGACTTATTTTGTGAAGTGATCTCGGCGATTCTGATCTATCCATCACATTTTTAGGTACCAACTATGTTGACGCTGGTAATTATCAAAATCCTGCCTCACCGGAGGTTCTTACCACAACACCACCATGGGAGATACCTCGCTCGGATACTGCAACGCCAACTGCTGCTATGCATGTGCCATCCGACCTCCCCCAAGTCCTGCAGTCTCAAGATGCACACCCTGTCATACCCACCTATGGTTCGACATCTTCTGCACATACTCGGCCAACCGGCGATCCGCTTGCGGCTGGTACAGAAGCGACAGGAACTCACGTACCGGAGCAACAAGCCATCGTAGACCCAGAAATCCTGTCCAGCATCAACATCTTTTCTTCGCAGGCGGATGTTCCAGGAGTGGAACTCTCTGGTCTTAACGACAGTAGTGAGCACACAGACGACATACCAGAGGACCGCCCTGGCATACCCGAAAGAGACAGGTGATTATCTGTGTTCTATTTCTTCTACTCTGAACGCTCACAAATGTTTCAATCGAGCAGTCGATATGGACCCTGGCTCTCGTTGGACGATCTTCTAGACAAACTTCTTTTCTTGGCTGTTAGTGGCGATGGTAAGTGCCAACTTGTGATCAGTGATGAGATGCCGACAGTCAGGCTCCAGATTGGGCGTTCATCTCAAATTTCTTACTCACTTATCGACGATTTGCAAGCCCGAGGAGTGTTGTCTTAGCCATGCAGAAGCGCATGCGCCAACTAGATCAAGGCTCGGATGACCCCATGTTTGCCTGTTTTGCTCAGATGAGGCATGACACGTGATTGCGCCAGCGAACATCTGCTTATCATCCTTTCTCAGGATATGCCATCTATTGGAGGTATGGATCCATGATTATCCCCATGACTTTGCAGTCGGGGCGGCCGCGGACGCCCTCAACGCGTTGGTCAAGTCTATTATCACTAAAACTCACCTCCTCCACTATGGGTCCGACTTGCTGCCCTTCCTTGAAGGACGCCCTTTACAAGACAAGGATTCCACATGGTCCATGAAAGTAAACGAGCCCACGGCAGAGAGCTATGAGCCGTATAGCCTCTCCGAGGATGACGATGATGTCGTCCCGCCTTTAGAGGTCGCCTCAAGTCAGACCCGGAGTTTCTCTCTTACGGAAGAGACGAGCTCGTCCCAGTCGCACGTGCCGAGCTCTCGCAGAGAGCGCAAGTCTAGCCTTCCTCTCAGTACTCGAAGCAACGGGATGATGACGACGGACCATGCTGATGGCGTGAAGGAAACACTCAAACACCTTCTGAATACATCAACAAAGTTGAGCGGGTGCGAGCCTGCTCACGTAGCTGAGGAAATTACAAGGCTCGGAAAAAATTTGTTTTTGCTGATCGAGGTAGGAATCGTTCTCAATCTTCAGTACCCGCGCCGAATCACGTTTTGGCTGTTTTCAAGCCACGGGATTGGTTACAACATGTGTTCATTTCTGGGAAGAAAGACTCCGAGACCGATTCTATTGCACGTTTCGGTGAAGTGTCCGAGCATTTAGCAGACTGGTACGTGTACGATTATCATTACATTGTCCACCTTGATTGAATTTGGTATCAGGGTCGTTTCATTGATTTTGTGTCATGACAAGGCAAAAAACAGAGCCAGGCAAATCGAGAGACTTGTTGAGGTTGCTGAAAAGCTGAGGGGTCTCAACAATTACTCGGCACTGCGAGCATTCGTAGCTGGGATCAACAATGCTACCTATCCAGGGGATCCGACCATTGCAAAATTTCAAGAAAACAATCCAAAATTACACAAACACCTTCAATCCTGGGAATTGCTGTTTAACTCAACTGGCTCACATCGATCTTACCGGATGGCGCTTCGCAATTCGAAAGGGCCTTGTATCCCTGCCTTGTGAGTGAAAGCTGTCTAGCTTCGTTCCTTCAACTCATAAGGGAATAGGGAGGTTCACCTATCCGACCTTATTCGGGCACACGTTGGAAACGGTGATTTTCACCCAGATGATTCCTCAAAAATCCACTGGGCCAAGTTTAATATGATGGGCAAGTTTGTACACCTTGTAAAACAATACCAAGTGCGTTGTCGCAACCCAGAAGATGGTTATTCATTTGAGGAGCGTCCCGAGCTACGTGGAATCTTGAATGTTGCGATCATGGATAGCGAGGTGAGTTTATGTGTGCGTCCGATGTTCAAGACGATGACCTGTCTTCCCGAAGATGCAAGTATCGCGAATCGCACCCCCGTCAGAAAGCGATGAATTCAATGATCGGGGGTACTTCCCGCGTACCGTATCTCGTGATTTCTCGGACCGACCGAACAGAGATGCTGCCCTTATCCGCAAGCTGATGTTCTGGGTGTAACCATTTGGCATTTTTCTGTTATTTATTCAAGTTCACACATTTATTATCAATTGTTAAACGTATCTTTTGCAGCGTCGTTGCTATCCAGGATACCCTCGCACATTCACCATTATTCTACACTGGCTAGCGGTCAGTATGTAGCGTATGTACATACGGGCGCATCGCGCTCAATGCAATAAGCATGTCATAATACCACGAGACTTGAGTAGCTTGAGTACCTGAGTTGTGATGAGTTGTCGTATCACTGGCAGGCTCCGTCCGAGCGCCCACTGGCACTTTACAGGCCGAAAGGCTCTATAAAAAGTCAACGGCTTAACTTCAGTTGATTTTGGAACAGTTCCATAAAGCTGGACACTATGTTCAGACTCACTTCTCTTCCGCTGACTCGGAAAGCCATGCGTAGGATGGCGTCGACTGTAGCCTCTGCCAGTGGTCGTGCACAATTACTACAGAAGAAGGACGACGACATTGTTATTACCTTTGCGAAGCGTACTGCGATGGGCAGAGCGAAGAAAGGGCAGTTGAAGGATGTACCAGTCGATGAACTCCTGCACGCACTATTCAAAGTGCGCGTTGTCACGTCATCTCGCTGTACAGTCCGTGAATTGACTATATCACGGACTTAGGCTACTCTAGAGAAAACCAAGTTGAACCCGGCGTCGATTGATGACATATGTGTAGGTACGCCCTAGTGACGATTTCGGTTGTACGGGAAGGCGTCATACCGAAATCTGAAGGAACTTGCCATCCACCCTCCCCTCTATATGTATCGCGTGGTGCAGCCTTGGCGGCCGGGATTCCCGGCAGCGTCCCAATATCCACAGTCAACCGACTTTGCTCGTCTGGGCTCATGGCTATTAGGAATATCGCACACAGCATCCGTGCGGGGGAGATATCCCTTGGCGTAGCCGTGGGCGTGGAAAGCATGTCACTCAAGTCAGTCTCCGTCGTCGTAGTCGCAGTCGCAGTTTCTCTCGGTTCTTACACCCTGGCTATCCACGCAGTCCCCGCCCTACTCCTGTGCTGGTGGATGTCGTCAGTGCGAATCCGCAAGCACGCGACTGCATCCAGGTATGTCCGTGGGCTTCAGTCCTTACGGTAGTTTGGATGATGATTACATGCTGGCAGCCCATGGGGTGGACCTCCGAAATGGTAGCTCAAGCGTACAAAGTCTCGCGGCAGAAGCAGGACGAATATGCGCTCATCTCTCACACGCGAGCTGCAAAGGTTTCGTTTCTTTATCACTTATGTTCTCGCACGCGGAGGATAAAGCAGAAATTGTCGCGCAGGCCTTAGCGGATGGTATCTTTGCTAAAGAGATTCTTCCCATCGAGCTCAGAGGGTCTGTGTTATCCGTAGATGACACCGTCCGACCGAACGTAAGCGCAGAAGGACTCGCTGGCCTCAAGCCTTCTTTCCCCGAGTGGGGAAACGCATCAACTACGGCGGGGAATGCCAGTGGTGTTGGCGATGGTGCGGCGTTGTGCATTCTGACGACACGCGCTCGCGCCCAGGCGGAAGGCTTTGATATCCTTGCCAAGTTCGTGGGCACCGCTGTCGTCGGTGTTGAACCGCGCCACATGGGAATCGCTCCTATTTATGCCATCCCCAAAGTCCTCGAACAGACTGGACTAAACCAGCGCGATATTGACATATACGAGGTACGGACTTTTCTGTATTACTTACAAACACCGTCGGGGACCAGGCGCGCGACAGATCAATGAAGCATTTGCGTCACAATTTGCTTACTGTGTTGAGCAATCAAACATTCCTATTGATAGGACCAATCCCAAGTACGTTACGGTCCACCCATTTTTGAGTACTTTATCATGTATCACCTCTTCAGCGGCGGTTCAATCGCTTTGACCCACCCGCTGGGAATGAGTATGTTGTCTGCCACCCTCATGTGAATATCTGACTTGGTACTGACAGTATCGTCCAGCTGGCGTCCGCCAAGTTGTCACTGGTTTGGAGGAGTTACGCAGGCGGAATGGAGAATTCCTATGCACTAGTATGTGTATTGGTAGTGGACAGGGTGCCGCCGGGATATTCATCAACGAGCGGCGTTCATGAGCCGTTCCTCGATTCACGTCTAGCGTAGCTAACAATGGTGGTTCACGTAGTGCATCTCGCATCAGATGATATCCTCTCGTACTGGTGTCTGTCGCTCTCCAATAATTGTAGCCCCTCTAATAGCAAGTTACAAATTCAAGTCTTTGATCCATCTAGTGGGGCATCTGTGCCTATGGGATGCTAACGTAGGGTACTCACGCAGCGTTAGGCATTGTCCAAAACGCTGCAGACGGTGTCTGATCATTCCCACGTTCAAGTGACGTGCAGAACCCAACAACTCTCCGATTTATTTATGATAGAAGAAAACAATTAGTACCGATCCGAGGCGTTACGCATTGGTGGTCAAATCATTTCTTACGCTGGCAAGAGAAGATTTCGCACCTGGAGACAGGTAGCTCTCTACTTGACCACAGGTTTGACGGACGACACGGTACAGACATTTCTTAATGACCAATCCAATCTAAACCAGGGGCGACCTCAGACTCGAATAATGAAGAAATGTACCTTGATAGCTCACGCGCTGAGGCGAGGTCTCTGGGGTACCGTATAAAAGACTGTTCAGAGGGGACAGGTGGGAAGGGCACGAGGTATCACTCTAACGCAACCACCCTGCCTGTGGCAACATTGTTAGAAGCTAGCTATCACAATGATTGTCAACGGCATTCCGATGACTTAGAGGCGACGATCAATAAACACTGACGCTGTCCCGGTGGAGTTTAAACGTGTGAGTCCCCATAATAAGTGTTAAGCGTATGAACTGGGCACATAAATGTCAGCCTATCATGCCGATCACGAGATTCAGAGAAGGAAAGAGAGCTCAGAAGGTCATGCATGTCAGTGACGTGTACGGGATGGTAGCGATGATACCACATCCTTTTACAGTCAAGTCGACTAAGAGGTGCCAGTGGTGGTTGAAAATACAACGCTCTTCATAGCACAAACAAGTGAAACTTAGGACTCACCTGATCATAGACAGTGACCGATTTTTGCGTTCCAGTGGCCTTTAAAGGGCGCTTATTCAAACTCCGCTACCGCATTTGGTGGCTGAGAGAGCGCATAGAGTCATCGAAAGCTCGACCAGCGACACACCCTGCAGTCCCTCTCTCTCCAATAAAGGTGTAAAGGTGTGTTGATTTACCTACTGCAGTATCTAAGTTCCAAAATATCTCTATCTTTCCCCGGGAAATGGTGCAGAATGTACTATTTCGAGCTGGATGCTAATTCTCGTCTTTGGATGATACCGCTCTTACCGCATGTACTAACACCACTGCTCCATAGCTTCTTCTAACTTCCCAACATGTCCGCTCAAATCAGCAAAAAGCGCAAGTTCGTCGCGGATGGTGTTTTCCGTGCCGAGTTAAATGAGTTCTTTACCCGCGAACTTTCCGAGGAAGGCTACTCTGGTTGTGATGTTCGTGTCACGCACGCGCGCACAGAGGTCTGTATATTTATGTCACGCATAGTGGATGCTAACCATGCCCCTACTATGTGCAGATTATCATTCGTGCTACGCACACTCAAGAAGTCCTTGGCGAGAAGGGCCGCCGTATTCGCGAGCTTACGGCCCTCGTTCAGAAGCGATTTAAGTTCCCCGAGAACACTCTTGAACTTTACGCCGAGAAGGTGCAGACTCGTGGTCTCTCTGCAGTTGCGCAATGCGAAAGCTTGCGGTACAAGCTTCTTGGTGGCCTTGCCATTCGTCGGTGAGTGTGAAGCCTTTTCGAGCGTTACCCTCGACACTGACTTCGCTGCAGCGCGTGCTATGGCGTGCTTCGGTTTGTCATGGAGTCTGGTGCTAAGGGTTGTGAGGTTGTCGTGTCTGGGAAACTTCGTGCTGCGCGTGCCAAGTCAATGAAGTTTACCGACGGGTTCATGATTCATTCGGGTCAACCTGCTCGAGATTTCGTTGACTACGCTGTCCGTCACGTTCTTCTTCGCCAAGGCGTCCTTGGAATCAAGGTCAAAATGTACGGGCAGATATTCTTCGTTTTAGGGGTTAATTCATCTGATTGTCGCGTTAGCATGAAAGGTCACGATCCGGAGGGACAGCTTGGCCCTCGGAAGCCTCTACCTGACTTCGTTGCTATCCACGAGCCCCCTGTGGACAAAATTATTGCCGAGCCTACATCAGAACAACGCGAGCCCGCCATTCCTCAAGCAGCACCGATACCAGATGAACCTGCCTATCAGCCACAGGACGTGTATGATCAGGCTGCTTATGACCAGCCCGCTGGCGGTTTCTAACTTCTACATTGTACTACTCTCGGATGCGTTTGTAACTATCGCAACGTACTTGTCTGACATGTGACGGTCCATGCGATGCAAGTCATAGAAGGGGTCATAGGGCGAAGTACAAAAACTGTTGTGTAATGCTACTGCCCGCTAGTCCCCCTGGACCTTGAGGTAACTCCACAGTGAATGTCAAAGGTATGTCATAGATTCTCTTTACCTGGACCTCAACACTGGTGAGTGTCTGCGATGGGTCTGAAACAGTGAAGGTTCCAGTCCTGAAGTCAAGGATGAGTGCGACATTCTCGTTGACGGAAACGCTTGCTAGTCCGAGGTCCTTGAAGGCTCGACTTGAAGGCTCGGAATCCAAATTGAGGGTGCCGCCAGAAGCATCCCAGAAAACTGCAGCGACAGTGCCATAACGCGAGTCGAAAATTGCAGAGATATGACCATCATTCTGGAGAGGGGTGACGTGACGCAATTTGCTCTTGCTCTGGAAGAGGTCAAATGTAGTACCTGGAAAGACGGTGTATGAGGCGGACTGCGTCAGGTCTTGGTGCTCGATCCAAGCTGCGAAGATATCAACTGTCTCTGGCGGTTGCGTTGACGTGCCGATAGCCGACCATGCACCAGTATATTCGCCAACGGACACCGTAAGTACCGTTGAGTTTGGGTCAAAGAGGTAGCCGACGCCTCCGTGCCAAAGCGATGACACTGTCTGATCAAACGTTTGATATCCAGGCGAGTGAAACAGATCGTTGTCAACATGGATGATGTCTGAGTGTCGTTTCTGGTCCAGGACGGAATAAATAGGTGCATCAGTGTCGGACGAGAGGTTAGCGATCATGACATATTGGATGTCGTCATCGAGGAAGAACCAGGCCTTTTGCCAGCTGAACGCTTCGGTGAGTGGGTTGAGATATCTCATGGCGGCGACACCAATTTCGCCATTCGACACGCCACCAACGAATGATTCGAGTCCTGTCCACTGAGCCTGGGTGCAATTGAGGAGCGTAGCTCCGTAATCGACGGTAGTTCCCGGAATCAGGTTCCAATCCCAGGCCGCGGCGATGTCCTCGTACTCGTCTCCTTGCAAGTAAGTGTACAGTGTGCCATCTGCAAGATGAAAGCCCAACGGCTAGGTCGAAAAATAAGTTGGCAGGTTTGTCGGGAGAAGGAAATTAATAAAAAAAAAAACTACGAACATTTTGCGAGTTTGTGCATTCCGTGTTCTTCGTCCGCGTCGAATACATTTTTAGCGTGGAGACATAGCCGTGACCGCGCTGAACCTGTGTACTCGTCTGAATAGACGCTCTGGGTGTTGTTACTACTGCTCACCATATAATCATTATTGTAGAAGTTCCTGTTACCTACGAGTATTCCCGCATTTGCATCGTTCGTAGGCTTTCTAAGATTTTCATAGACTTCAACCATACTGGACGAGCCCCACAACTTCCCAAGCTGCAAAATCTCAGAAAGATTGAGGTTTAGACGGCTTGTGGCTCTAAGACGACGTCCATCAAAGAAGGATCCTAATGAAGTTAGACGGGTTACGCACTGAGCATCGATGACAGGGAAAGAGATAAACCGCCCGAGAGAACTCTTTTGCACTTTTCAGTTCATGTAGAAGGTTGGAAAATAGTAGACTCACAAAGTCCCAATGAAGTACATCAGTCTTCACGTTGCGGTAGATCATCCATTGGTCACCGTCAATCAAAGTCTCAAAGGCACGTTGGGAAGTGTCGTTGGCTACGTACTGCGTGCCAGCAGCATCAATCTGTAGCTCAAGCACGTCATTGGAACTAGCACAATATCAGCAGACAAGCTTAGGTGCTACCGTCGAGCTTACTAATCCTTGCCGTAGTTGCCATTGTAGAAAAGACCACCGTGTTGGCCGAAACTCCCATCAGGCTTAATACCATCGACCATCACCCCAGGCTCGATAACAACTTCGCTGTTAATTCGGGTGTAGGCCTCAGCAATTAGGCTTGCATTTGAGGATAATAAGGCAAGGTCTATTCCTATCTTCGCCACATCTAGAATGTTAGCACCCGTAAGGAAGCTTTTTCCTTCATAGAACGTATTATACGCTCGCGAAGAAATGGTAGTGCAACCACTGAATTGTGTCGGGGTGAGCGAGGCATTAAATAGCAAGCAGCTCTCGTCGACTAGTTTAGGAACAAGTATGACCTATGCCGATGGTGTACGATGGGGAGTCAGCTCAGAGCATCCGTCAGAGGACGTAAAATTGCTCACATTCGGAAACCAGTTAGTATTCCAGAGGCCAGGAGTATCACACGGGCATACGCTGGTGCCGCCTTGATCCAAACACCCGGGTACGGTAAAGTCCCGTGAGAACCAGAAATCCATGGCAGAGGAGATGGCACTAGCGAGGGCCGGACTGCTGGCATATTGTCCAGCGCCCTGAAGTCCACCATGCCAAGCAGCACTGAGGGTGACTACGGAGTGTCAAGAACGAATAACAGCTAGTAGGAATAATTACGAGGTTTACGTACGAATACGGACCCAGTGATCACTTGCCGGCCAGTTGGCGCGTTGTGCTGGACAGCCAGAAGTATAGTCGATCTCGGACGCAGGCCAGCTACCATCAAGTCCCAATGTTTGTAACCTAAGATAGACGGTCAGGTGACTGTATATGAAGAACCAGAGAGCGATCGACTTGCCATGAGGCAATTCGGGATGTCTGAGTAGCGGAAGCTATGATGAAACCAAGTCTCCTTTGAAGGACTGTGTCCATATCCTGGATGGTCAGAGGGCTCGTGGAAGATGGCGCTGAAGGGGTAGGGTAAGATTGAGAAGCGGCTACAGACGAGGTGCTAGAAGGGGTAAAGGAAGCACCAGAGAGTCCTAGCCTATCGAGGAGGAAGCCAGTGAGAGCGGGAGGAGTGGAATGTGTAGGAAGGATACAGAGGGAGAAACAAGCATAGTAAAGAAGAGACAGTGAAAGTTTAGACATGGGGAGCAAAAGAGCGGACAGTAGAGAGAGACTTATAGTGAACGTTGAACGAAGCACGTCATTTCAAATTCACGGAAGGTGTCAGTGTTGCTGTCAGGACTGAGATACTAGATACTGTAGGCGCAGACGTTAGAACATTGTCGTACTACCGGACACTTAAGCTTGGGGCCACGCTGAGCGGAAAACGCCGAGGGAGTTTAATTCGGCGCTGAGTCAGAGTCGGTCACTCACAGCCTCGCTTTTCGTCCGCGCTCGCTCACCCCTCGGTACTCCCCTCAGCTGTTATCGCTTCCTTCCCCTTTCCTTACCTCCTCCTCACCCCCCTTCTTCGTCTCCTTCTCCTTTTCTTTCCCTCCCTCTCTCTTCCATGCCTTCCGACTCCCCTAATCATGCCCGTGCTTCTTGTATGTCTCCTTTCTTTCTCCCCATACTTACCTTCATTCTCTGTGTTCATTTTCCTTTCAGCCTCCCCTCAAGGCTCTAGATCTCCCTCTCCGTCTGGACGTGACGTCCTTACCCTCCGTGCTCTTGTGAGCACAAAGGACGCTGGCGTCATCATAGGAAAAGGTGGTAAAAACGTTGCCGACCTCCGTGAACAAACCGGTGTCAAAGCAGGTGTCAGCAGAAATTTACCCGGCATCCACGAGCGTGTCCTGAGTATCAGCGGCTCCGTTGAAAGTGTTGCAAAGGTGTGTTCACTCAATTTATTGGCATGTTACACATTAACCTCATTCCTTCTTGAAAGGCATATGCACTTATTATTGCGCAGCTCGTGGATGCAAACCCCTCTTCCCCAACCGTCTCTACCACGACCACTGCCCACACTTCTATGCGCCTCCTAATCTCACACAATCTCATGGGTACCATCATAGGCCGTAGCGGTCTAAAGATAAAGGCTATTCAAGATGGCTCTGGTGCACGCATGGTCGCTTCCAAGGAGATACTTCCCCAGTCGACCGAGCGCGTTGTTGACGTCCAGGGATCACCTGAGGCTATCGGTCGTGCCATCGAAGAAATAGGCAAATGCCTCTTGGAGGACTGGGAGAGGGGCCTCGGTACCGTCCTCTATGATCCAGGCGTGGCGGATGAGCGCTCCAGCGGCCGGCGTTCTCACGGCTACCCTTCCAGCTTCAATGGCCGGCGTGCCAACGGTGATTCTAACGCACGTCCTCCTAGCCCTCCCTCACCGACGGCGGGCAACCCTGCTAATCTTCGCACCCAAAATATCTCCATACCGTCCGACATGGTTGGCTGCATCATCGGCCGTGGTGGTACCAAAATCACGGAGATTAGGCGCCTCTCTGGTTCCAAGATCTCCATTGCTAAGGCACCACATGACGAGACGGGAGAGCGCATGTTCACCATCGTCGGTACTCCAGAGGCTAACGAGAAGGCACTTTTCCTGCTGTACAACCAGCTGGAGAGTGAAAAGGAGAGGCGCGTTGGGAAGGAGCAGAGCCAAGAGGAGGAGGAAGCTCAACTCTAAGTCTCTTGCCACAAATCGAACCCTTCACACCGACGTTCCGCTTTCCAGGCATTCGCAACGGCTATTGATGGGATTATATTCACGGGCGTTGGCCCACTAGTGTCCATATACATGTATCGATCATTTCAGTTTTCTCACTGCGTCGTTATTGCGCAGGTCACGACGGACCTCTCGCATAAACGCCTTATCAACCTCCTGATCGTCAAATTTTTTCCGCTTGTTGTCTTCTTTGAAACATAAAATCCTTGTCCCTCGCAGTCCTCTTTCCTTCTCCACTCCCCTTGTGACTGGGCTGCCTCGTGCGTGTCTCCTTCGTTCTTTCAGTTTGTCCACTCCAGATGCGATGTATGTGCATTTTCCAGTCATTCCCTGTACGTATCTACTGTCGGTCTCTCAATAGACCTTTATCGTACTGCCTGTGCAATTGTGCTAGTGCTACCAGTACCGTGCGATGTTTTAACCGTATTAAAAATTCGTTTTATTTTACGCCATTAACCGGGCCGGATTTGCCGTCAATTGGGCAATGGTCAACTCTCACTTTGATCTTGTCAATGCTTTGACTAGCACTCTTGCAAACCCTTATTCTACTCTCGCCTCACACTATCCAACCACAGTTCAACACGTTAATTCACAAGGCTTTACTTACTCTTCCACCTACAACCCCCTCGCAGTTTCTTCCCATCCATCTACCTCGTTGCGCAATGTATCAAGTAATAGCAATACTTTCCGTTCTCCTGCCGCCCCCACCGCGCATTGGTACACCCCAGGAAAGACCAGGTGTACATATTCTGGCTGCACATTTACGGGCTCTGCGAACACCGTCGAGATACATATGATGGATCGTCATTTGATTCACCCACCTGGTTGGCACACCCGCAAGCGCCAGTCGGACTGGGATGCTGACCCAAGTCTGAAAGGGTACGTCTCCTTCTATCCATGCATACATGGAATTCTGTGCTGAAATTTACGCGTTCTTTTTTTTTATTCTCATGTCTTTCTCTTCGCGCTCTATCCAACCTGCGTAGGAAGCCGATTCCCATCATGGGCACGAACGTACGTCTCGACACGCCCGAAGATGTCGAGGCGTGGATTGCAGAGCGCAGGCGCCGCTGGCCGACGGCCATGCGCGTTGCGGAGAAGAAGCGCAAGCTGGAAGAAGCCATGGCGGACGGTGGTGGTGGGTTGCACCTGTACCACGTCGACAACTTCACGTTCGCACGGAACAAACGTCCCAGGCCTCCGTTTAAAGATGCGGAAGCGACGAGGACAATCCGGGTTGGCGGCAGGGGTAGTTTTGGTCGCGGTGGTCGCGGTGGTCGTGGACGCGGTGCAGGACGTGGCAGGGATCGCGGGCACAATGGGGGGCCCCGTGCCGCTACCTCTGCTCAGACTCAGCCATCGCCAGCGGTGGCGACGATGACGGGAACGGAAAGTCGGCCATGCGTGCCGCCCGCAGCCGAAGATGCATCGCGTTTGAGCTCCGATTCGGGCTCGGATAATGATGCACCACAGGTGCTTTCCGCCAGACGACCACCTGGGATCGAGAAGTATGAGTCTTCCTCAGACGCTGAGCCAGAGCAGCCACATGACCATTCCCCGCTCACACCCACAATACCACCTCTTGGTGTCGCTGGCACTGTCGATCCTTCTGCTGCTACTGCTGCCGCCCAACCGCCGACCGCCGTAAAGGTACAACCTGCAAATCATCCTCGAAGGGGACCACCACCCCAGCCTAAAAAGCCTCCACAAAACCCTTTCGCACCACAGTTATCTCTGCTTCGTAACGTGAGCAAGCATATATCTACCGTGCCTCCTGATCATGCTAATAGCTGGTATGTTCGTTAAGCTTTTACTTCCCGAGATTCGGATGACCGTGTCCAATCTCTCCCAAGCCATCCACTTCCTCGTTGAAAACGATTTCTTAGAAAATGTCGAGCTGGAACCGGGACAGGCAACTGAAAGGCGGATCGAAGTCGTGGGTGAGCAACCTGCACAAGCCGAAGCACCTCGAGGACTCGAAACTCGAAACCCAATATGATAATCCTTTAAGGTCTATTAGGACACATTATCTACTTGTCCTTCTGCATTAAATTACAGATGCGTGACTGAGCAGAAAAAAGGGGGTGTGCTATATGACGATCACTTGCTACGGTCACTCTCGCTCTCGCTCCCACTTTCATCCTCGTCTTCAAAGTCCCATGCCTCCTCAGGCCCCATGTCTAGTAGCCGTCTCTCGACGACAAAGCCCTCATGTTCCAAGCCTTCACTTATTTCGTCAGCTTTTGCTGGCGCAGTTACTGACACAACGACCGAGGTCGATGGATCAAATATGGGGAGGAAGTACTGTCCCAATACGCGTAGCACATCATCCTTGCCCACCTCTGAGAACTTTTGAAGGAGATCTATGTTCTTGTTTTGTGGCACACCTTTGAGTGCTTGGTTCGTGAAAGATGTCACCGCCTGCGAGACAGCACACGCGTCAGCACAACAAACCACCAGGTAAACGCCCACAAACCGCGCGCTGAGGAGTCGAGACGCCTCTTGTTACACCGTAGACAATAGTACTCTTAGCAGCATCCAATGCAGTTTCGTCGAGTGTGATCTACAAGGGATTTAGAATCGTAGTCTTGACATGGAAGTAGTACACACTGAGCCATCGACAAGACCACGAACAACTGCGGCCGCTTGTTTAAAGGCCTCAAGGCTGTTTGAGCTCTGCCAACGGGAGGGTCGTCAGACCGAAATCCATAATCGAATGGTACCACAACGCACCCGGTAAAGCGAGAATGTGAGCCTGTCAGCTTCGAGATCAATCCCGACGTAGGCACCATATGCCAACCCAGCGCCTCGGATATACCGCTGGGAAGATGTTTTGAGACGCATAAGGAGTCAAAGGTGGACTTACTCACCCATAGGTAGCTCTCCGTTGCACTCAGAACTTCTGCCGCAACTCGGAGAGCGGGGTAGTCGTGGTGATCGAATCCTTTGATACCTTTCCCAACATGATTAACGAATGAGCTTTCAATGGTGGGAAGAGTGACCACGATGGCCTAGGCGGAGAAATCAGCCCATGTTTGATAAATGACTGAAGATAACAATGTTACACGTTTCATCGGATTTTGACCGACTTTGCTTAGAGTATCGGACGCCAAGGGGACTGATGACAATGGTGCCCCCTTCGGCGGTGGGATTAGGTCAGTGTCATGCCCATTTATGTAAATGAAGGAGCTCACAGGAAGAGCAGCGCCAAAGTACTTCTTCCAAACGCTTCGCGGTTTGGGAACACTCAATATGTTTCCTATCACCGAGAGTCTTACGCCAGTAGGATCAGTGACTAGTAAGTGTTGCTAAGTAGGAGATCGGCTCAAGTTGTGCAGAAGACCCTCACTGATTCTGCGAATATCTTCAAAGACTTTGATAACTTCTTCGGGGGCATCCTGAATATTTTCTGCGAGAGTTCGACTGAACTCAGATTGGATGAGGACCCCGCTAGCTCGTGTCGTGGAGTTCTCTGCATGCAGCAACTCGTTCGTAACAGCCGACAGAACGGTGCTCCCATCACGCTTGAGTCCAGGCAGCGATTGTTGAATCTGGGCCACTGTAATCTGGAGCCTATTCGATTCGTTTTTAGAACCGTTCGTAATATCGATGAGAGGGCAGCACCGACCTTTCTTTGGTAAATATACTGCCATACAGTAAGTCTCTTAGCCAAGCCACCGCCAGCTCGTACTTGGCCACTTCTACGCGTATAGTGATACGCAGAATCTCACAAAACCTTCCTGAGGTACCAAGGCTGGCTTCATAAGAAACCGTTTGGTCGTCGAGTTGATCAACAACCTCCTCGTGAGAGAGGTGTTCACCAGACTGGCGCTTCACGGGCAGAGAGAAGAAGGAGCTAAGGTATGCTTGAATGTACCTACAACAACTATGAGTACAAGAAACAGCACAAGAACGCAGAGTTCGTACGGGCGCAGGTGACTAGGCAGATTTGCCAGGGACAAGTAGGCGCTAACGCTGACAAATTTAGACTATCGGTGTGAGCTTACAGCCTGTCACTGAGAGAAAGAACAGATACTGATACCTTTACGTGGTCATACTGGACGAAAAATGGTAGAGGCAAACCGTCTGCATTCACATGACGGCTAACATCGTTTTCCACACTGGGCGTCCTGTTCTGGCGGCCGATTCCAGCTTGCTGAACACTCTGTACGGGGATCCAAGAAATGCTTTTCACACTCGGCACAGGGAAAGATTTCAAAATCTCGGTAGGTATAGGTTTCTCATGTTCGACCTTGGCTTCTTCGAGTTCCTTAGCTTTCTGTGCTAAACCTTCGGGACCCAAAGCCTCTTTTTGTTTCACGATGCGAGCCTTCTCTTCCTTTACAAGGCGCTCGGCGACTGCTGCAGAAGGCTTTCCGCGAACAATAACTCGCTTTGGCTCAACAAAGTATCTACAGAAGTTGCACTGATTATAAATGAATGCTGCGGAGAAATGGACGCACCTTTGGATGAGACTGGTCCATTGCGCATTAGACCAGGTTCTCAATGTGTTGTAGAGCTTGATATCATCCAAATTCTCCTCGATCTGAGAACCATCCAAGCGTCCATATAAAAAGTCAGTAATCATGGCTGTCGAGAACACGTCTCCTCCATCTGATTCCAGTTTGCTGCGGAACTTGGGGCCTGTGAGAAAAGCCGAAAACACGTGGAGTGTGGAGGAAAGAGTACCTGACGCTCCTCCCGATCAATCACCATTGACATCCGATCCATGTCTAGGCCCTCCTTCACGATACGGCAGAAGCTCTCGTGAAGCTTAACGTCGAATGTGTCCAAGTGCTCTGTCGGGACAGAACCGACGTAGATCATTAAATCGCAGAGCGTCGCTCGGGCCTCCTCGCCGAGATAGATGAAAGTGCTGCAACCAGTGAGAGCCATCCTCGGAGAGGGGGAAGGGATCAGGGCATACCAGAGAGGAGATTCTATTTCTATGAACTCTTTATTGAGAGGCGCAGTGGGAGAAGACGTGAGATATGTGCCAAGAACTTCGGTCGCCTGTGCCTTGGTGAGTAAAGGCATAGNNNTATAGGGTAGAGAATGCACACCTTCGATTCAAGAAAATTATGCATTGGAGGACCCATGTAATTTATCATCAACTCTCCTGTACTCTCATCCTTTTCCGGGAACTCCACCGTGTGCTCGAGAAATTCTTTGATAGGTTCCCGGCGAGCACTGGGCGTCTCCAAAAAGGGCCGTTTCCAACCAGGGGGGTTGGGACCTTTGCTTTGCCCATGAGCAATGATATTAGGCTCGACTTTATTCTGCACGACAGAAAGTAGCGTTTCTGTCCCACTGGAAAGCCTCCCGGAAACAACGAGAGACAAGTTGTGAGGGACATAATAGGTTCCATGGTAGTCACGAACTGGGAATTGTCAGCCCCTAGCATGGGAAAGGAATAATAACTGATCACTTTGTTCAACAGTCAGTTGTCGAAGGGCCTCCATTAAACCACCAGTTTCACTTCGGTAAGCGCTCACAGGAGAGTTAAGCAAACGTTGCGCCCTGAGAGGTATGTGTCAGGACAGTGGGGCTGTACGTCTCAGAAAAGTTATTTGCATGGGTCGTTGACGTACTGCAATGACATGAGGTCCCCAGAAGTGTTTTGCCGACCTTGCATTTCAGAGTAGACCACACCCGAATCCTCACCTTGGGGATTGATGTGATGCACCTATTAGTGAAGCTAGTCAGAGTGGTGCCAGTGCGAGAACGCTTCGGCAGACCTCTGTGATGAACCCAGCCTTTGTTATAGTAGGATATAGGATATGATCGACATATATGGGGAGGATTTGCAAAAATCCGGCCTCTCCTGCAGTAGAGACGGTGTATGCCGTGTGGTCCGTGTCAGTCCATGCATTAGTACCGTTGGAGAAACCACGGTTCGCAAAGTGATCTATTATGCCCTTGTAAGGGTACTTTTCGGAGCCCATGAAGACGAGACTTGAGAGGCGACTATGTCAGGTATGAAACCACGTGTGTCGACGTGTACTCACTGCTCCAGTGTATGCGGACAGCCAGTGTCATTAAAGACTGTGTATTGTCAGACAAGCACAAACTTGTGGGGAAGGATCTTCGCGCACTTTCAGTAGCCACTACAAAGTAACCGTTCACGATGGGGGCTATTCACAGAGTAAACACGAGGCACATAAGAGGTGCGGCCGAAGATTGCGAAGCTCACCCTCATAATCCAAGTGAACAACTCTGAGACCAGTGATCCTGCTACGCCAACTAGAAATTGTAATATCGGAAAAACCGAGCTTGACGCGCTTTATAAGGTCAAAGTTGCCAAACGTTTCTTGAGCAACGGACGAAGGAGGTGGAGGCCTAGCTTGAGACATGTTAGGCTGCAATGCCAGAGCAAAATGGGGTCTAGTGGTAGAAAAGAAGGACCTTGAGGGCGGTGTTGCTGGACGTTTTATGAAGTAGGACAATAGACGATGCATGCGGAACAGGCCTAAAGCCAAGTGGCACAGATGTGGTGCCTCAAGCAATGGTACTGCGCCGGGCGGCACGGACGCAGCTGTAAATCTTCACAATTTCAAAATCCATAATTTAAAATTTTGGTACACCAACCCTTTCAGGACAGCACCCGTTGCGTGGGCGTGGGTAATGTCTACACTACCGGCGTCGGCATTTACACCCACCCCGGAGCAGCTCGCACTCCGAGAAGTCCGTAGGTTGAAGAAATTGAACGCTGCTGCGAATGCCGGTGCAGCGCCATCAACACCTCCCGCCTCCCTTGTGAATCTTGAAAAAGGTCAAATTGTAGCACGGCCATGGATGACAGTCCAAGACGTCCCCTCAAACGCCCTACATTCTGTGACGGTCATGACGTGGAATGTTCGTAATTTTCTGGTCGTGTGTACAGCGTCGGAAGACGTACAATTCATTTCGTTGCCGGACTAATGCCACTGTTCTCAGCTCTTAGCTCAATGTCTTGTCCGTGAGTGGAGACCCATGATACTTTTAAAATTGAACACGAATCACATCTCAAAAAAATTCCCAAGGCCGCGAGCTTTTTCCCAACAGCGACTGTTTGAAAGCAGCCCAACGGGAACATATGCTTTTCAGGGAAATTCTATCTCCGGCTGCGGATATCCTATGTCTTCAAGTGAGAATTGATCGTGTTAAAGGCGCGCTGCCTCACACTCATCTGGTCTTGATGCCTCAGGAAGTTGATCGCTTAGAGAAGCTGATACCCGTCTTAGAGGAAGCCAATTACGAGCATGTGTATGCAGCAGGACCCAAGAAGAAGCATGGATGTCTTATTGGCTTTCGCAAAGATACTTTCGAGATTCGAGAACAATTCGTCCTTCGCTACGACGATATAGACATCCGCATAGACGGAACCAACGTGTCGCGCAAGGGCTTGAGTTTCCGGACGAAGAACATAGCCAATATTGTTGCCCTGCAAAAGGTCGGGCAGCCCAGTGAGGGATATGTAATCGCAACGACCCACCTGTTCTGGCACCCATCGTCAGTCAGCATCAATCGCAATTATGCGAATACTCGCTAACTCTCTTTTATTGTGACTCATTATTATTTCTGTGCAGGTATACGTATGAGCGTGCGAGGTAGTGTTTTTTGTTCCCAACGTTTGCGTGCCTTGGAGTAATCGTTTGGGCTCGGGCCTGTCTGTTTCAGACAAGCGGGCGTCTTACTTCGGGAAGTCGTTAACTACCGTAACAATTCGGGCCTGTTGTCCTGGCCTTGCATTCTCGCGGGCGGTACGTCGCACATCCCTATTCAGTGGAGTGTTTTCTCGATCCTTCACACCAACCAACCCCTAACATTGAACCAAAAAAAAACCTTTTGCCTTGACACAGATTTCAATTTTAGCCCGGGAGAACCCGGCTATGCTCTGCTGGCGGGAGAGACGCTAACACAAGCACAGGAAGAGCTTCTCGAAAAATCTCGCGTCGTGCACGTCTCAGTGGATCCGTCCGTACCGCTCACCAACTCCGCCACAACCGACGAAGACGAAGACGGTGGCGGCGCACAGCCCGATCCAGACAGAGTGATCACAAACGCTCGCGCGGCTTCGCCTGCTGACGGCTTGCTCAGCTCGTCTGAACTGGTGGAGCTCTTTGCTGTCAATCCACGTCCCCGCAGTCTATATGACGAAGGGCAGAGGCGTCTTGAAAGAATCTTTAGTTCCATTCCCCGTTGTGGCGAACGGCTGAAGATACCCTCTCATCAACGGGGCGCCTATGAGCCCGAATGGACAAGCTACACACACTACTGGCAATCTGTGTTAGGTGGGGATCGGCCCTTGTTCGGTCAAATTCTGGCTGAGCGATTTTACAGATTATATTTGGGTCATTGATCCTCCCGACCGAAAAGCTTCTGTTGTGCGTTTACTTCAGCCACATGTGACGGAGAGCCTCCACCCTGGCCTCCCTCGGAAAGGGATATCTGGTAGCGATCATGTCTCCCTTGCCGCTGAAGTCCAATGGGAGGCCGTTGAACAAATCGCCATTATCTCATGAAAACTGTTTCTGTATTACTCTAGATTTGGCCAGACCTACAGTATAGGGTTTACTGGTGAATGTAACTATCAACTGGGTATTTAGAGGCTAAGGAAGCAATGAAGTAACCAACAAAAGGGGATATGCGCGTGAACGAGCGAGCGAGAGTGAAGATTGTCTCAAACCCAAATGCGTAGAATTGAAATGCCAGTGTGAAAGCGTTAGAATGTTATAACTCGGATCACCGACCAACGGTCCTGTCTGAACCGGCCAAGAGACCTTCGTATAGTCCAACGGTAGCCTGTTCGTTGCGCAACTGAATCATGTAAATGATTCCCGTGCGCGCACCCTTGTCGCTCAGCTCGACCGCAATACCCGTTTTCCCAACACGCTCGACACCATCGGTGAGCACAATTGTCGAGATCAACACGGACTTATTCTTGTCCTCCGCTTCCACCACAAGCTGTTTCACGTTTGTCGGCTGCTCGCAGTACAGCTTCAGCTTGGCAGAGCCTAGCGACTTCCACTGTGCGTGACTTTGCTTCAAGAATACCTTGCACTTCATCTGCGCAGAGATGGTGGACGTGACGGGGCCAGCCAGGGCGCGATTACCCATCATCGGTGAGGTGGGTGGACTCGGTTCCTCAGGTGATCCAACGACCATCGATGAAGCACGGAACTGTGCGGAGGGAAGAACAGGGTGAAGTTGTGGCTCACCCATTGATCCCATCGAGTGTGCACGCGGTTGCGGCACGTTGGGACTACTAGCCATTCCAGGACGTGGGGGTCCGTCGAATGGAGGAGCCCGCCCTTGCTCGGGGTGCGAAGTGAGGTTGAAGGCGGATGGACTCTTACGAAGACCCCCTTGGAAGGGCTCCGTAGCCGAGAGGCCGGGTGGAGCGACGTACGAAGAATTTGGAGGCATAAATTGGCCATTCATGGGATTCGAAGGTAAACGTTGAGGACCCCTTTGTGCGAAAGAAGGATCTGCACCGTGTGTGGGCTGCTGGGTACGAACAAGTCCCAGGGGCGGACCGCGTCTGCTTAATGGATCTGCGCTTGTTGTGCGCTGTAGAGGAAACAATTGCCCGGGACTGACTATCTGGCCGGGAACGGGGCCAGC
>QFDW01000611.1:0-10200 GCA_003315895.1 Lactifluus rugatus | reverse complement strand
TTGTCAATGACAATCGCTGCAAACCCAAGCGTTGCGCGCAAGAGTGTAAAAAAGTGTGTATGGAACAGTCTTCACTAACTATACAACATCTAAACTCCTTTGTTATCAGTCATGTCCTGTGGTAAAAATGGGTCAGCACCCGTCGTAACTATGCGGTTAGTTGAAAATGATTATCGTCGTGGATAGGAAAACTCTGCATCGAGGTGAAGCCCACAGACAAGATCGCTTTCATCTCTGAGTTCCTTTGCATCGGTTGTGGTATTTGCGTGAAAAAGTGCGTGTGTTGCCTGTCTTTCGTTTGTGACCTACTGAACTGTAACCCTAGATGCCCATTTGAGGCCATCGCAATCATCAATCTTCCTACGAATCTAGAATCCGCCGTCACGCATCGATACACTGCCAATTCCTTTAAGCTCCATCGTCTCCCTACTCCCCGGCCAGGTCAAGTCCTCGGTCTTGTAGGGACAAATGGCATTGGGAAGAGTACAGCGCTCAAAATTTTAGCTGGCAAGCTTAAACCGAACCTTGGCCGTTATGATGTGCGCTCCAACTCTTGTCGGATTTTTGTGTCGTCTTCCGACCTTCATTTATGCTGGTAGGACCCACCAGATTGGCAAGAAATCTTGAAATATTTCCGTGGATCAGAACTCCAAAACTACTTCACGAAAGTCCTAGAGGATAATCTTAAGGCCCTTATCAAGCCTCAATACGTCGACCACATCCCCCGAGCAATCAAAACTCGGATGACTGTCAGCGAAATGCTCGATTCCAAGCTAGAGCTCGACAACAAGCAAAAAATATGCGATGACCTCGAGTTGAATAAAGTTTTAGATCGCCAAGTATCGGAGTTATCTGGAGGGGAGCTTCAACGATTTGCTATTGCCATGTCGTGTATCCAACGTGCGGATGTGTGCGTCCTTTGGTCTCGTACCCCAATGTTGTGCTTCATCCCCCCTGCAGATACATGTTTGACGAACCGTCAAGTTATCTGGATATCAGGCAGCGACTGAAGGCTGCGGAAGTCATCCGCCAGTTGTTGACCCGTGACAATTATGTTGTCGCTGTAGAGCACGACCTGTCCGTTCTTGATTACCTCTCAGACTTCGTGTGCTGTCTATACGGCAAACCATCCATGTACGGTGTCGTCACAATGCCGTATTCCGTGCGGGAAGGTTCGAAGACTAGTGTGTTCGCTATCTGTCGTTGACGTCCGCACAGGCATCAATATCTTCCTGGACGGATTTATCCCTACGGAAAACTTGCGTTTCCGCGAGGAGTCTCTTTCCTTTAAAATGGTGGAAACTGCAGAGGAAATACTGGTGGATAAAACACGGCACTATTCCTACCCATCCATGACAAAAACGCTCGGCAAGTTCAAGTTGACGGTGGAGGAGGGCTCGTTCACTGATTCTGAGATTATCGTGATGCTTGGGGAGAACGGGACAGGAAAGACGACATTTGTGCGTCTACTCGCTGGTGAGGAGCCGGACGACCCGGCGGACAAGCAAAGCATATCCGTGTCTCTCAAGCCGCAGACAATTTCGCCAAGGTTCCCAGGCACTGTCCGCATGCTCTTACTAAAGCAGATCAAGGCTGCTTTTATGAACCAGCAGTTCCAGAGCGATGTCGTGAAGCCGATGAGCATTGAAACTATCTTGGATCAAGAAGTCAAGACGCTGTCGGGTGGTGAGCTTCAGCGTGTGGCTATAATACTGGCCCTTGGCAAGCCCAACGTGAACGTATACCTCATTGATGAACCTTCTTCGTATGTGTTTGAGCTTCTTGAGCAAGCTCGCGCGAACTGAGCGGTCTTAGTTTCTTGGATTCGGAACAGCGGATTATTGCGGCAAAAGTAATCAAACGTTTCATCCTCCACGCGAAGAGAACGGCGTTTATTATCGAGCACGACTTCATAATGGCAACTTACCTTGCCGACCGGGTCATTGTCTTTGAGGGCTCACCTGCTGTCGCTGCCACCGCCACACCGTATGCTCCCTTTGGGCTTGGACAATGAGCAAAGCTGATTGTCCTCCTATCATTGCAGGCCACAGTCTCTACTCACAGGGATGAATAAGTTCCTTGCCTCGCTGGAGATAACATTCCGTCGCGACCCGACAAACTTCCGCCCACGTGTGAATAAACTCAATTCAGTCAAGGACAAGGAGCAGAAAGGTTTGTGCCTTGCCGATCCTTGCGGTCGCCCTGACAGTCTTTGTTCAGCTTCGGGCAATTATTTCTTCCTCGAGGAATGAATCTCTTCGGGCCCTGCGCTGTCATATATGTGATGAATGCATCGCATTCTGGCACGCACGGGGGACGTCACATCCGTGGGAAGGTCGAATAGAACTGCAGCGAATTTCAGAATAGGTGGCGTTGTAATGCGTAGTTGACGTTGCATGTAGCTTAACATAGCTGTAGCGTTACAGTTGCTAACGGATGAACAATGAGAAGGGTATGTTAGTAGAATACAATTGAACGACCGTCCCAACCGAACCCCGCCCTTCGCAGCCACAGCCGCTCGCGGCTGAGTCGGGGTTGGAAACAACAAAGGTCAGCGATTGAACAGCTCCTTTGTATCCTTCTCACGCCATTGTCCTGGGCAAGTTAGACTGGCTATACTTGCAGGGCCATCTCGCAGCAAGGGGAACGCAGCGATTTCTCACTCGTCCCATGATGTTGGGAGAAGCGGAAAAATGCAATTGTACCAACCACGTGGGCGTGCCGTCGTCAACGGGCCTGGGAAGGATTTCGGGGCGCTGATTGCCACGCTCACGTAAATTCTCACGTACTCTATTGGACAAGACTCGGCGGCATGATGAGATGGGGCCGTTCTCTGTGGGTTGACTTTTATTAACCCGACGGCTTCAATACTGTATCAATTTTTTTACTAGTGGAAATTCTCGCAAATGCTATTCGGCGAGTTAGGGCTTCCTCATGCGCTGGAGTGGTTGCAAGCGGCGAGTATGGAGCATCATCTTGCGTCGCACATTGCAGTCCGGCCAATGCATATACGGTATCGGAGACTATCCAATTAGAATTTTACATTATTCATTACTAACAGGAAGTTAACCATAGGATGATGGACGCTGAGATAACGTTACAGTGTTGACAGGCATGAACGAGTGAATATGGTATATAGGGAACCTAATCCGAGATGGTGTGCGCACCTGCTGATCCATTTGTTCCAGTGGGGTTTTGCCACGTTATCTGCTGAGCCATGGCCCTGCTATCCTCAACGCGCTGAATACCAAAACCTCCTTCAATGCTACGCAGGTTCAGAGCTAGATAGTATCCATTGAGCGATTTATTGTACCACTAAACTAATAGCCTTAAAGTCCCATGCCCCCTATCATACAGTAGCCCCTGGCTGATAAATATATCAAACAATCGGGATGTTGGGTAATACGTTATCTGCATCAGACCATGGAGGAACATTCAAGTTCCATGCCCAACCCAGCGCACGGACTATTCGTTGAGATGCTTATCGTTGCGTCGTCGGTGGGAGGTGCGAAGATTTGGCCAATGCCATGGGCTCGAGTCGTCGTGCCCGAACCAGCGGGCAGCCTATTCATTGGGATGGTTGTTGTTTCGTTCCTGGCGGGAGGAGCAGGCTGTTGGTCATCACGATGAGCCTGAGTCGTTGTCTGAGGTACGATTAAGATTTCGTCTGAGTATGGCTGGATGCCACTTACCCAAGTGTCCTTCAGAAGTTCCGCGGTCTCACATCGAAGGGTAGACACCCCTTTTCGTAACGCTGTCAGCGGACAGGAGCGGTCAAAAATTGAAGCATCCACATATTTCTTGGACAGTCTACTATGTTCATCCAACAGACTAGCCACTGGGTCAATACAGAATTGACAAGGGTAGACGTAAAGTTGGACAAAGGATAGGACATACTATTGATATTGCTCCTCGAGGTCTGTGAAACTTTTGCAATCCCCTCTAGCAGCAGCCGCCTCTATCCGCTGTCGCCTTTCAGCCGGAACTCCGTCAAGCGTCTCCCTGAATTGGCGGAGTTTCGCCCAGGAAACTTCGAGGGGTGTGGGTTGGTGCGAACTTGAAGATGCCAAATACCCTACTACAAAGCAAGCGGCGCTTGAAGCAACGCTCGCAATACCTGTGACATTTGCGATATCCCCGACCGTGTTCCACGCGTCGGAGGACATCTTGATCGCTGTAAGAGGTTTGTGCGATACTCGTGCTGGCTTGTTTGTTGGATTTAAAAAAATCGTTAGAGGCAGGGAAAGAACCGAAATATATTAGAGGAATCTCTATGGTTCACAGAGAGAAGGAAAGAGGGATGGAGACTGAGGTAACGGTATCAAAGCTCATGCAGAACAAGAGGCCTTATATGATTCTGAATCGATAGACGTACGTCCATCAAAGCCAGGGCAGCGGGTTGAATTGGACTATTGGCAATGCATACAAAACGCTTTCCAAGTTGGGCAAGATGTTTCTTGTAGATTCATAATTTTGTTGTACAATTGTCCTGGCGTGGATATTGGATATCATCCATAGTACAGTATGACGGCTCAAATAATATATAAGTCAAAGTCTAATAAGGTGGGTCCCGAGGCTCCAAGTTACTGTACTTTGCAGATCATCGCGTATACCTTCAGTAAGCTCACAAGTCAGCCAAGCAAAGGTCTGGCAGCGGAAGGTAGCCAAACCAGTGAGCCGGAAATCGAAGTAATATCGAAGGTCGAAAAGTTGAAGCAGGTTGTGTAACAATTACCTTGACAATACCAACATCAATGCGTCCAATGTTATTGTGGAAGTTAACGCCGACCAGAATTTGAACAACGCGAACTCCGCTCAGTATTCCCACGCGTTGTTCTCGAGGACGAAGTAAATGTGCTTTTAGCTACCACCTGCTGGAAATTATTGGACCCCAGCACGTTCAATGGCGACAGAATCCAGTCGAATTCACACCTCCAAACATACCTTCCGGCCCACACCTGGAGTCTCAGAGCGTTTATCCACTCATGAAGTCAAGTGGCGAGACCGCCAGCCGTTTCTGGAGTCCAAAGGCTATATGCTTCGCCCACGGCTTCGTCCCGGATGGTCCCCATCTTGGTTATCATCAGGGAAGCCTCGTCATACTTGCGAGGACTTCCCACCACTCCCAGTGAGCCAAAAATTATAGTCTCGTGGATATTCTCATATCTGTGTATTAGCTTCGCCCCCTCCTCGTCGATGCAACCCGTAAATCAGACGACAAGCTAGTATATATCAAGGAAGTCAAGTCGGGGGACCAGGAGTCGCGTATAGCCTTGACACTCAGTGCCCTGGATGATCCCACAAATCACTCGGTTCCTATTCTCGATACGTTCGTGGATCACAAAGACGAGTCTATTTCATACATTGTTATGCCGTTCCTGCGGCTGTCCGATAATCCCCCCTTTGAGACCGTTGGGGAAGTGGTGGACTTTGCCGATCAGATTCTTGAGGTATGTTGGTATTTTCTATGGCAAAGGTTGCTCAATGGCGTGTCGCTAATGTATCATTTTCAGGGCCTCGTCTTCATGCATTCACATGGTGTCGCACATCGGTTCGTCTTTCGCCACCTTCATGACGTAGTCTGTTAATGCGGTCCCGTGAAACAGAGACTGTTCTCCTAAGAACGTCTTGATGGACGCAACGCATATGTTCCCTCTCGGATTTCACCCTGTGAAGAATCTTTTTCTCCACGATATCTCAACTCCTGCTCCTATCATTCCCCGAAGGGATGCAGGTGTCAAGTATTACTTTATTGATTATGGCATTTCATCGTACTTTCCTGCAGGGGAATCACAGGACCACCGGGTTGTTGGCTTGGCAGGGCGTGATCAAGACGTTCCTGAGCTATCAAGTGAGGTGCCATACGACCCATTCAAGGTTGATATTTTCACAATCGGCAACACCTTTTTCCGGGATTTTTGCGATGTAAGTTACAATTTCCTCTGGCTCGGATTATCACCCAATTCGCGCCCAGACCTACTCCAATCTACACTTCTTTCACCCCTTAGCTGTGTCCATGACGCAGCTTGACCCAAGCCGGAGGCCGTCAGCTGAAGAGGCTCTGCTGCAATGGAGGGCTATCCGCCGTAATTTGAACTTCGTGCGCCGCAATTGGAGGTTGTGGGAACGCAGCGAGTCTTTGTTATATTCAGTGGTGCTAGATATTGTTCATGTTTTGCTGTCTATCCCGCGCGTTATAGGATTGACCAACTGGAGACTGTCTTGGATATAGTGCAATTCAAATACCACTTGTTTTATCCCATATGATGGATATCTATGTCGTGCGTTTGGAGACTTGACCGGAACAAAGGTTCGATATCCCGTCACTAACACCTGAAGGATGACAGGTGCAGGCTTGAGTACATTTGCTATGTCCACAACTATCACGATAGTCCAGGTCGAACTGCATGTCGTTTCCTCTTGAAAAGGGACCTGCACTGGCTCATAAGACGGTCGAGGTTGGCAAAAAGTTCGGAAATCTTACAGAACCGCCAGCAATGTGATTTTGGGGTGGGTAGAAAGTTATTTCGAATGGGAACAATGCACCGGTGGGTACGTGCGTGTAGGCGTAGCACAACAGGCGAGGAACGAGCTGTAAAGTGGCCGAGGACCGGACATCGCTACTACAAGGGACGAATCGTTGTCTGTTGTCCTCTCGAATACACGCCGTCGTTATCTCGTACATCGGCACCTGTGGTTGCGTTGCACATCCTTACATCTTCGGGCTTGTACTACTCGGTTGGTATGATGATCGGCAGTTCGTTCGTTCGTCCTAACATGACAAGCATGCCAGGGTATATAGTAGTAGGTAGTCAGCTATCAGCATGGGACTAGGTATCCCACGCATTGGTCATAGAAGGATAGTTGGCGAAAAGAGTTCTCTCACATTTCAAGGACAATCAATGAGGGAGGTTGTGTTGTAACCAGTATAGCACAGTAGCCAAATACAACCTGGGACGTTGATGACAACCACCGAGAACTGCGTATGATGATCGATGATCCCAGCGAGGGGCTCTTGATTACTGTAACAGTCAGTCGCGGCACGTCGCACGTAAACTCCTCTAGCTCTTATGTCACCTCCCACTATCGTCTCAGCTGGCTTGAAGCCTCTGCGTTGCCTCAGCCATCGGATTCGATAATATTCTTAGCTGATCACTTGACTTACTATTTTTACCAACAACCTGAACACTATTCAGGTCTGCAACTCCTCAAAGCTTCCTCCACATACTGTACATATACAATCCTCGCTGTTCAGCAGCCACTGGCAGATAAAAAATGTATGTAAAAAAAACCAGGTGTTGTGTAATATATCACCTGCTTCAGATTATGAATTCTGTATCCGAACCCCCGAACAGGCTATCCTCCGGTGAAATGTTCATCGTTTCGTCCCGGGGGGAAGGTGGAGAGCTTTGGCCGTCACCAGCGAGCAACCTGTCCGTTAGGAGGCTTATCGTTTCGTCCCCGGGGGGAGGTATAAACATGTTGCGACCGCTATTGTATTGAGCTATCTGAGGTACAATGAGACTTTAATTGACAGTGAAGCTGGACAGAGCTTACCAAAGTTTCCCGTACAAGTTCTTTGATCTCATCGATCTCATCATTGATGTTAGAGATCAGCCACTGTGCCTTTGTCCATAGGAGGTGGGGCCCGAGAAACTTTCGGTATTGCTTGCTATAGGTGCCAGTACTGTGTAGATCTAACAGACTAGCCATGGGGGTCAGTTCAGAACCAAGGGAGGGTAGGGATACAATTGGAAATGGACAAGACATACTCTTGATAATCCTCCATGATATCTGCGAGATTCCTCCAATGCCCTCTATCAGCAGCTGCTTCAATTTGTTCAACTGGAATCGTTTCGAGCTTCTCCGCTATTTCGCGCAGTGTTTGCACGCGTTCTTGGAAAGAGGTGTAGGGCGAACCCCCTGAGGATACCTTGACACCTGTATACTTTGCGGCCGCGAACACGATGGTTGATGCAATGTTTCCCACAATCTCTGAGACAGCCGCGATATTCCCAACTGGGGTCCACGCCGCGGCATCGGAGGCCATCGTTTGCCAGTGTGAGGTGTTTGCGTAATAAGGATCTCAACGACCGTACCACTGTTGATGCAGTTGATGCATTGATGATGCCTTGCGCAGACCAGAATTTAAACTGCCCAGCATTCCCACGCATTGTCCTCGAGTGATATACTTTTAACTACACCCTACCGAAACGTCCTTTTGCCTTAACAGGTCCAATGGCGACAGAATCCAGTCAGATACAAACCCGTGAAGATATCTCAGAGCCCGCTCCTCGGAGCTCAGAGTATTTGTCCACTTATGAAGTCAACGGCTATATGCTTCGGCTCGGAACACGGCTTCGTCCCAGATGGACACAGTCTTGGTGATCATCAAGGAAGCTGTGGTGGTTTTGCGAGTATTCCCCACAACTCCTTGTGAGTATATCAGACAGAAAACTAGTATACATCAAGAAAGTCAAGACGGATGACTGGAGTCGTGTATTGGGTTGACACTGGCACTCCATGTCCTGGATTCGGTTCCCATTCTCGGTACTTTCGTGGACTACGAAGATGAATTCTATCCTATGCATTTTGTTATGCCATTTCTGTGGCTGTCAGATAGTCTCCCCCCCTTTGAGACCGTCGGGGAACTGAAGCGGTGGAATTTGCTGATCAGATCCCCGAGGTATGTGTGTTCTCCGAGACGGCGGCAAAAGCTGCACAGTGAGTGTGTCATTAATGAATCGGTTCTACGGTCTCACCTTCATGCATTCACACGTTGTCGTAGCTCGGTTCGTCTTTCGCCACCTTCGTGACGTAGGCTGTTAACGCTATCTCGTGAAAGTGTCTGTCCTCTCCAAGACATCTTAATGGTTGCAATGGACATGTTCCCACTCGGATTTTGCCCTGTGAAAGATCTTCTCCACGGTGTCTCGGCTCCTGTTCCTATCATTGCTTGAAACCATGCAGGTGTCAAATTACTTTATTGAACATGACATTTCATCATACTTTCCTGTGGCGTAATCACAGTCCCATCTGATCGTTGGTTTCGCAGGGCGTGATCTAGACATTCCTGAGCTATTGGACGAGGTGCTACACGACCCATTCAACGTTGATATATTCACGGTCGGCAACGACTTTCTTTGGGAGTTGATGTAAGTTTTATTCCTGTCTTATCTGATTCAAACCGTTGCCCGATTCGTAGATGATTCGAATCTCAACTTCCTCCATCTTTAACTGTGTCCATGGTGCAGTGTGACCCAGCTAGTCGATCGTCAGCTTGAAGAGGCCTGCTGCAATGGAGGGCTATCCGCAGTTATTTGAATTTTGTGCACTGTTACTGGAAGTTATGGGATCGCAAGAGACAAGAGACTCGGAAATCTTACAGTATCAACCACGTCGAAAAGCAGGGGGCTCTTGGTGAATTAGCGACAAGGCCGGACATCACTGCTACAGGGAACAAATGTGCAAAAGTCACACCGATTGCGGTCTGCGGTCTTCTCGAAAACTCATATCGTTACGTCTGTACGAAGGTCTGTATACCACTTGTATTATGATCGGCAGTTTTTCGTTCGTCTCAATATGACAAGCAAGCTATGATATTGAAAATCCCCACTTCATATGAGGCTGGCCCAACATGTCAGGTGTAGAGAACGGTAGAGTACAGCCCGGGGGCGGAACAGGTAGTTAGCTAGTATTATGGGAATTCCACACAATGATCAGATGTCATGCTCAGTTAGAAGGGCGGTCGGCGGGAGAAGTCCTCTCAAATTACAAGGACAATTACGGGGCTTATTGAGGGACTCGGAGGTTGTGCTGTATTCAATACAGGACACTGCAGTAGGAACGTTGATGTCCACGCTCACTATAAGATTGAAAGTGGTGGGAATCCTGCCAAAAAAGGGCAATTGTGTTTCATTTCCCACCAATAAATGGCGATTTTGTGTTCAGTCGATTTTTGGAGGGTGGCTGAAGGTGGGAAAAATCATCCGCTCAGCAGATGATTTTCCTCCCATCTACATGGCAGGTGGTGGGATTGTTTCACTTTCCCACCAATTTCCGCCATCTAAAAATGGCTAAAAAGGATGAGAGACTGGTGGAATTTCCACCATTTTGGATCTTATATATAGTGGCTCCACGCACTGCCGCCGCGTGGTCCTCACGCTCAAGCACAGATTTTCTCACGCATTAACAGTTCGC
>QFDW01000606.1:0-13329 GCA_003315895.1 Lactifluus rugatus | reverse complement strand
AGGTGGATAAGGTGGACAAGGTATTACAATACATTGTAATACATTTTTACTAAAATTTTGGTGATGATCCTGAAAGAGCTGATACATATGTCGGTGTAAGTGATTGATGCTCAGCTCAGTCTTTTGGGGAAAGAACTCAGTCTTTTGGGGAAAGAACTCAGTCTTTTGGAGAAAGAACTGTATTATCTAACCTGTAAGCAATTGACGCTCAGCTAGATGCTGAGTCAGTGATGTAAGCTAATCGCGAGTGAAGTGACTACTGACCTCAGTCTTTTGGGGAAAGAACTGAGGTCTTATCTACGGTACAGTGCCTGGCTTTTAAGTTATAGCGAACGCACGTAGAACTACTAGAGAGAAAAGTCTATCTTAGGTAAGGTAAAGGCTAGGGTAGATTTCTTATCTGCCCTTCTGAATAGAAAATAGTCCTAAAGTTGTACATGGGCCAGAGGTGTCCGGCCCGCTTATCACACTACCATGGGCATCGATAAGGCTGTGTCTCCAACAGTTGGGGGCTGCTAGAATGTGAAGAAGGAAGGACAGTGCAAGTTCCTTGTTGACCTATATCATCTCCATGTGCCACTTCTCTCCATGCTACAGCATTGTGGATAGACTGATAAAGATCTGCCCTGATTGTTTTCTGATTTCTCCTAAGCCAAAATAGCTCACTTGCCTCTACAGATGTCCAAGCATCCACAACAAATTGCTGCAATAGCCTTCCACCATAAAAAATGGTCTTAGGCTCATTATGTTGAATATGAAGGCGATATGCATAGTAGCACCTCTGACTGATATGCTGAGAGCGTACTTGGCTATGTTCTCCAGGTATAGAGGGAATTTTGTTGTGCCAGCCTTGTTCACCATTGGGAAAAAGAAGCACATAATGGAGGGGTGAATAGAGGGAATTAAGATGGCTGATGCATCTAAGAGGTTGGCCATTTTCTGGGGCTTTAAGGTGAAGAATAATATCATGGTGCTGCCCTATATCCTCCTCTCCACTTCCAGGTATAATAGCAGCAACTTCATCCACAGTGGGTAGGTTATACTGGCGATGATCTGCTGATGGCTGTAAGGTGATCCTAGCCTGAACAATGGCATGCTGCTCTGGAGGCATTTCTAACATAATTTGATATGCCTGTTTGTAAAGTGGGACATATGGATGAGTGCTATTTAGCATAGCCTGTAAGTCAGTCATGATGGCTGGGTTTAAATTAGGGTTGCAGGACATGCGTGCTTGCTTTGCAGCCTCAGGGTCATTGATGTATAGCTGAGCATAGGATGGCAAGGTATTGTTGTGTGGAAGAAGAGTGCCCATAGAATGATACATGGAACCATGCAAGTGAAAGCAATAAGGTCCATGGCCATTAATTAGCTGATTGTCAATGGTAGCGCCAGTGGAGGTGAAGGCAAAGGCAGCATTATACTGACGGATATTTGTCCTAAAATGAGCAAAGAGAGGGAAGGCACCCATGAGGAGTTGTTTGAGGGGAAGAGGTGGTTCAAGGAAGGAATCAAGGTGAACTTGGCCACTGAGACAGCATACACCAAATTTAGGGTTTCTTGCACTTGAATGAGTGAGGCATTCATTCTTAAAGTGGGCAGCATGACAATGGTGACATAAAATGTTCATTTGACCAATGTTATGATGAGAAGAAGGATCATGGTATGGTTGGCGTGCAAGAGGAATCTGACGCAAGGTGATAACCTGTTGTTGATATTGTTGCACACGCTCAGCATGTCGTGCTTGAAACCCATTAAGCAATTGTTCATTCTGATTAACTTCACTACCCCCAAATAATAATGATGAGGTAAGAGGGGCATTGAGTGGTGGTAGAGGCCCAGGAGGAAAGATAGGCTGAGGCACAGAGGTATGATGGCTAAAGACACGTGTGTGATGAATAGCAGGTGAGGTCATTTGAAGTCAGTTAAGATGCTCTCTTTCTCTCTCTGTCTGTCTATCTTGTTCAGGTGTATGAGGCTCTTGTAGAGGCTGGATAGGAGGAGAAGGTGGATGTCCATTTCTAAATAAAATTTACAAAAATTAGTCTTAAGTCTTATTAAAGGTAAAAAGAAACACTTACATATCAGAAATAAAATTATTATAAGGGCCCAGAGGAGCCTGAGAAGGCTGAGGGCTATGGCTATTTGAAAAAAAGCTAAAAGTCTATTAGCTTAATCCTAATATATAATAATTTTGCAGTAAAGAGCATACTTACATATGTTCCTGCCAGTGCTCATCATTACCATGTTGAAGATCTCTATTTACAGTGGTGGCCCTAAAGTGTAAACATATCAAAACTCATATTTGTAATATTAGCAAGTTATAACTCACATGATAGCAAAGGATAGAAAAGGGATAGGAGGGTTCAAGGTCTAAAAATAGGAAGGGTTCAAAGTCCAGAGATAGGAAGGGTCCACGGTCCAGGAATAAATTGTTTAAGGCAAGACAGGTGTTGAACCTGTGTCCTCTGCTATGACTCGGAACTGTCAAAGTTTCACCTGAAATGGAACCACCGCAAGACAGAGTCAGGGGAATCAATTCCCAATGCTTATCGACCCCTTATATCACCCCTTTTCTGCAAAGCAGATAGAAGTGAAGCAAGAGGTAGTAAATGGTACTTAAGCAACTGAACACTGCAGAGTGAGAGAGGACCTAGGCAACAGCAAACTATGACTGTGCAGGTGGACTTTACACTCAATAGGCTATCCAGAGACAGGATTCACAATAAAAGAACTATGCAGAGCAGTATTTAAGAGAAAAGCATAGAGAAAAGGCTAAAAAAAAGCCTGAGAGATGTGAAAAGGCTGAAGGAAAGGGTTTTTTTTTCAAGGCTCAAGATTCACACTCAGTTGAACTAATTTGCCTCATTTTTTTGGACACTGGCTTTCTGAGCTAGTGGAGAGACTGATTTGTCAATATGGCATGCCATATTGGGAAGTGGAATTAGAAAGAAGGTTATAGGCTAAGCTGGGCCAGACAGCCACGTGGCAAAAAAGACCGTTGTCCCCTTCTATATAGATGTTCCTACACCCACCAGCCCATCTCAAACAACAACAAAAACCCACCAAACCAGCATCTAATTCTGACTCAAACACAAGACAACTCATGGTTATATGCTGCACCCCAGTCCAACTCAGTGAACCCCCCAAACGCAATCAAGGTATGATTGTATGGGACATTCAACACGATCTATGACAATGCAGCATTAACAAGGAAGAGCCCATCACCCTACTCACTGGGAGATGGATCTCTCTATACTTACACACATTCTTACTCACACTAGCAGGAAATCCCATGCTTGAGGCCATCTACCAAGTGCAAGAAGTTATCCTGGCATACTTCCCAGGCTTGTTCCTTACACCCTGCAATGGCTACAAATGCATTGCCCTGGACAGCATTCCCTATGTTCGAGATATAGAAGGCAACCATATCGACATAAGTGACATCAAAGATGAATTAGCATGGAACCCTTCATGCAAAGGACTCTTCCAGGTAGGCCTGATAGAACTTATCAGCTGAAACATCACAGAACACATAAAACACATCTCTGTTTTGATCCTGATTGTGGACCATACTGGAGACTTTGTAAAGAATCTCATACACCACCCACCAGCCGTCTATGGCAAATGAGTTTTGGTCCAACATCTTGAGACCAAACCCCTCCTCTGACAATGCAACTGATGCTGGAGACTTGGACACAACACTGACACATGTAAGGTCCCTGAGAAGTCCACTATTTGCCCACTCTGTGGCAGCCTGCACACAATTAATGCCCACCCCACCCATTGCACTGGACTTGGTTCACATCAAACCCTGAACAAATGTGACTGCAAACTCAAATGCCTCAATTGTGTCCGACACCACAGACACACAAATGCAGGCCCCAATGGAAGTGACCATACAGCACTAGACGTCACATGCCCATTACACAAATCCTTCAAACTCCTACCACACAACACAGATCCCAAAGACTCTGGTAAAGAACTGCCTCCGTTTCCACCTAGCCCGAACACGGCCCCACAAGGTAACCCACACCCAATACCCAATAGCAAATCATTGGCCTATAAGTACGCAGTCCAACCCAAAAACCCAACACCTGATCAGCTCTCTGCCCTAACTGAAGTAGAACAAAATTGGCTATCCTTTGAACGCATGACCGGTCCCTTCTGCTTTTCACTATGATTGGACCCCATATCAAAATCGTGTCCATTAACATGCATCGACGAAACGCCATGACGCATGCCCTACTAAATTCCACAGACACAGATATCCTTATGATCCAAGAACCCTGGCACAATACCATCTCAATCTGATGCTTGGATACTAATCCCTCTGGAGATCAGATCCCAGGAGGGGCTTCAAACCCCCTCTGGACCTACTTTGAACCTAAATACCAACCTGGAGATACCATAAAGGTACTTCTATATATTAAACAATCACTTACATTACACTGTACAGTTTCAGTTTTTGGAAACCCAGGGCCAGCCAGCCTGAACCTTCTGCTAGCCGAACTCACATTGCAAAACCATGCCCCGATCCGACTCCTAAACGTGTACCATGCTGTAGACAAAGGTAAAGCTAACCTAACAGAACTCCTTTCGTCCTCTCTCAATGACTGTATCCCTACAGTAGTCATGGGCGATTTTAATACACATAGCCCATTATAGTCCAGTGAAGAGCTCCACTGGTCCAAATGGGCAGATGACCTCAAGTGATGGTTCCTAGAGAACGATCTCTTTTGCCTCAACATCCTAGATGTACCAACGTGGAAGGGGCTGGATGGCTACAAACCCTCCACCCTAGATCTCATGCTAGTGAATGCCACTGCATTCCAACAAGACCTATTCAACCACCTGGTAATTTCTTTCAATGAATCACTGGAATCTGACCATGCAGCACTCATAACCACACTGACCTGGGATCAACCAACAGAATCAGACTCCTCACCGCTACCAGGTTTCTGCCTCGATGATGAACTCTGATGGGACTGGGAGAACAAATTTGCCTTGCTTCTACACATTGACCCAATCACCACAGAAACACAACTAACTCTCGAAGGTGAGAAGCTAATACAAGACCTTTTGGACACATGTGCCATCCTTTTCATGCCTCAAACAGCACTACACCCTAAAGGTGCATACTGGTAGAACAAAGACTGTGCTTGGGCAATCACCTGATACAAAGCCAGACAACCCAAAGAAAAGGCTAAACTATACCATGATCTCTGACAGACCATACAGGAGGCCAAACGAGAATTCGCTAATGCCTTTCTAGACTACTGCTCCCCCAAAAACCTCTGGACTGCATCCGGCTGGCATAAAGGAAGACAATCGAACAAGATCCCAGGCCTACAACACGGTGACAAAATCACACATGACCCAGCAGAAATGAATGCCACACTTTCCTATTGATTCTTCCAGACTAACACCTCTACCACAGTTCTAGCCCAAGACACCGACCCACCAGCATGGGAAGAATGCTCACATGGTCCTGTCACTCTAGAGGAACTAACCAGTTGTTTAGCCACCACCTCAAACTCGTCCACACTGGGACCAAGTGGTATTGGTTACAAAGTAATCAAATGGGGGGTAACTGCGGCACTGTCACGCTCAGCCTTGTGTGTCGTAGTCTAAGTCGTTCGTGACTAGTTCTAGCACTAGTAAGGCTTCCTGAAGCTTGCTAAGTTCGAGTTTCAAAGGGGGATACCTTTGAGGAGAAGTCGCTTTCTTTAGTTCAGAGGAATAGAACCAATAGAAGCTGAATTGCACAGGAGAACAAGCTTAAGGCAAGTCCTCCTTCATGGTGGGTCTTATATACAGAAGAGTCAAGTCACCAAGAGTCAGAAGTAATCGAGTCATTCCTAGTCGTACAGAGTCATCTACCTAATCGACTCAAGAAGAGTCGATATGAGTCGTTCTACACTAGAGTCACGAAGAGTCGGTACGGAGTCATGTATGTACCGTGAGAAAAGGGAGTCTGAAAGATAAAAAGTAGGTGGTCTTGTGACCATTTCGTGACATTACCCCCTCATTAACGTCTGATGTCTGTATCTAAAGGGGGTAGGTTTTAATGGTGGCTTTACATGCGCCGTCGAATCTATAGTGGTCTCTCCCCACTCGACAGATCCCTCCTGGCTTGCATCGCCCATGAGGATAAAGGCAATCTTTCTCAAGATGCCCACGTTTGGTGCAGAGGGTACATTGATGGATGATTCGACATTCGTCGGCGTTATGTCCCTGTTTCATGCACCAATTGCACTTGTCGAACCAAGTCTCTGGTCCATCTGCCCATGGATCGGCTATTGTCTCTCCACCTTCGCGTACCATTTCTTCTGGGAGGACGTTTCCCCCAGGAAGCTCAAAGAAGATTCGTGGCTCGAGACGAGCCACGGCATTAGCAAGACTGAGGACGCGGTCACTGTTGTGAACTTCCCACAGTGCGTCCTCAAATTCGGTGCGAGCTTTGGCGAGTTTTTCAGCCATGGCCCCCACCTTGACTATAGTTCGACGGAAACGATGAACCTCCGCTTTCAGAGATTCATCTCCCTCCAGCTCTAGGGCGGCATTGACGACGGTGGTGAACTTTTGGTTGTCCATAAACAGAAACTTCTGCTTTTTGGTATGAACGGCACGAGGGTACTGATTGGGTTTGGCCCTGGCGGGGCGAGTGTGGACGTCGCAATGAAGTCCCATCATAAATTCAATACGTGGATAGTGGGTGGAATAGTTATACCAATAGTAGGCCGGTACGGTCCGCTGCCCTTGGTGAGGAATGGTGGTGACATTGATAGCGTGGCTGTGATTATAATTGACCTTCCAGTCTAACCCGGGGTGTACATGTGGTTGAGGTTCCGTTTCAACCGTGTCTTCGACTTGTTGAATTTGATACTCCTGTAGGATTTCTTCAGGAGATGGAACTGTGATCCCAGTGGGGACGTCTTCGTATCGTATGATGGAGACTTCAGGGTGTGATGGGGGGATTCCTTCAGGGTGCGACGGGGGAATTCCTTCATATAGCGGAAGCGGTAGGGCTGATGGTGATGGTGGCGGTGTGGCGTGGTCTTCCATCATTCTTTGTGCTTCTTAGGTAATGGGTAGCAGAAGTCCTAACCGCTCACGTTGGCGTATAATGGCTGAATGATTGGTGTCCCCATTAATGGACTCAACGATCGATTCGGGGATGTTTTGGAATGACGCCATAATTCGATTTCTGGTGGCTTCAAATGTGGCGCGATCGATCACTTGAATGTCGTCTCCATCTTCCAAGATAGAGTAGCCATCAGTGAGGGTTGATACTGTCATACGACGATGTACGACTACTTGTGGGGTGTCTGTCCGAGGGGGAATAGGAATAGGAGCTGGGGACGGTGCGTAAGATCGGAATGTTATATCCTGTGGTGGAGAAGGAGAAGGAGATGGTGTCCATCTGTTAGCCGCTCCTAAGATTAAATGAATGTTGTCTCCAACCTCCTTGTCTCTGAACATCATAAGGGCGGGAGTCACTCCACTTTCCCTAGCAATCAAGCCAATAGCGGCGGCATGAGCTGCTGCACGATGAGCACGTCCTCTGGTGGGGGATCCATCGCTATGGTAGGCGACTTGTGATTCAATAGAATTAGAGGGGGAAGAAGAGCGAGTAGAAGACATTCTTAGTAGAGCCGATTCTGACGTGGTCATGTTGGAAGAGGCTGGATAGTTCTTAGGTGTTGTAGAGCTTGGAACTGAGGACTCTTGGGTTCGTCTTGTAGGTCTTTTATACATTTGGTCGTCCACCCATAGGGGGATTTTTGTAAAATTCTTTGAGTAATTCCGGAGCGTGGAGGTCCTTGTGATCAACCCAGGAGTCATCAGCGTGTGGGTATCCCTTCCAATGTACTAGGTATTGGAGTTTACGCCCTTGTCCATATCGCCTCATGTTCATAATTGACTCAACTTCATATTCTTCTTCACCTTCTTCTAGGACGGGCGCTGGTCGTGGGAACGGTGTTCCGTAAGCCTCCGTCTCCTTATATGGAAGGAGTAGATCGATATGGAATACGTTATGGATCCTCATGGTGTCGGGTAGGTCTAGTTTGTAAGCGACCGGAGAAATTTGCTCGATCACTTTAAAGGGTCCATAGCGGCGAGGCATTAATTTCCGTGATCCTTTTAGGGATAGATTCTTTCCTTCTAACCATACTTGACTTCCATCTTTGAAAGTCGAGACATTCTTGACGTCTTTTGCTTGTTGGATGGTTTCTAGACGTTTCTGGGCTTCACTTCTTGATGACTCCAATTCTCGTAAGCAATCGATTGCTGCAGGCACCTGATCCTCCATGAGTTTCATTTGTACGGTAGGTTTGAAGCCCATGAGGAGTTCGTGAGGTGATCGTTTGGTTGAGTCATGTTGCCATGAGTTATGAGCGAATTCTGCCATAGGTAACATAGATGCCCAGATCGTTGGGTGAGTACTAGTCCAGGGTCGGAGATATTGCTCTACCCATGCATTCATTCTTTCAGTTTGTCCATCGGTTCTAGGGTGAAATGCCGTTGACAAATTTTGTTGAATGCCTAGGTCCTTACACATTGCTCTAGAGAAGTTTGATGTGAATCTGGGGTCGCGATCAGAGATGATTCTTTTGGGAAGCCCAAACCATGGTACCAAGTGTTTTAGATACTCGTGTGCGACCCCTGGTCCATCGATTTCTTTTGTACAGGGGATGAATTTAGCGGCTTTTGAACATCCTTGGTCTACAATAGTCAGGATGGAGTCATATTTTCCAGATTGAGGAAGATCAGTGATAAGATCCATTGATATGTATTGAAATGGGCCTTCTTCTATTGCCGTGTCAAATCGTTGAAGGGGGGCTTTCTTTCGGGGAAGGTTGGTCTTTGATTCCTGGCATTTTGCACATCCCTTTACGTATTCTTCAACAAATTCTCGTAGTTTAGGGCCTTCATAGGATCGTTTCACTAGTTCCCATGTATTTGCTATTCCTGGATGTCCACCACTAGGACTGTCGTGAATTTCTCGTAGTATTTGTTGTCGTTCGCTAAGGTTGTCTTTTAAGAAGATTTTCTTGGTAAAAAGGTCCTCAGGTAGTAAGGTGCGTGGTTCATCAGTATTCACCCCCTCGTTAAGGTCTTTTCGTCGTGAGAGTAAGTCTGCAATGGTATTTTCATCTCCTTTGATGTGTGTTAAGGTAAAGTTGAAGTCTTCAAGGTATTCCAACCACTGTGCTTGTCTTCCGGTGATTTTCTGTGGTTCTCTAAAATATTGGAGATTTTTGTGGTCTGTATAGACTTTGATAGGTTGTTGTGCTCCTAGAAAGTATGGTTGTCCATATTTGAATCCAAATATGATTGCTCCTAGTTCTTTGTCGTGGACGTGGTAGTTCTTTTCTGCGGGTAAGAAACTTCTACTGTGGAAGGCTATAGGATGAATTCCATCATCATATTCTTGACTGATGACTGCACCCATAGCAAATCCTGATGCATCCGTGTTAAGAATAAATTGTCGGTTCCAATCTGGTGACCGTAGTACTGGTGATGCGATACATTGGTCTTTTAACATTTGGAATGCTTTTTCTTCTTTTTCGGTCCATCTGAATTGTACATTTTTACAAGTAAGGTCATTTAATGGCCTAGCCATGTTGGAGAAGTTCTTGATAAAGGATCTGTAGAAGTTGCAAAACCCTAGAAAACTTTGAACGTCTTTCACTGTTTCTGGTTGTGGCCATTCGGCAATTCCTTTAACTTTAACAGGGTCCATTTTGACGCGTCCATTGCCTATAATTACTCCTAAGTATTCGACCTCCTTTCGGTGAAATTGGCATTTTTCTGGTTTGAGGAATAGGTTGTTGTCAAGTAATTTTTGAAGTATACAGTGAACTTGTTCACTGTGAAGTTGTTCATTGTTTTCGGTGGCAATAATCATGTCGTCCATGTAAATTCGTACCCATCCTTTAGCTATTTCTTCTTGAAAGATGTCGTCCATCATTGCTTGGAAAGTAGCTGGCGAATTTGTCAATCTGAAAAACATTACAGTTGGTTCGAATAATCCTTCGGTGGTTTTAAACGCTGCTTTCCATTCGTCTCCCTCTTTAATTCGGACATTGTTGTATCCCCATCTTACGTCAAACTTGGAGAAGAGTTTCGCTCCTGCTAAATTGTGAATGAGTTCACTAATGAGAGGTAGAGGGTATTTGTTGGGAATTGTCCATTTATTGAGGTTTCAGTAGTCTTGGGTGGGTCGGAATTTACCATCTTTCTTTGGGACTAAAAAGAATCCACTAGCGTAGGGAGATTTAGATCGTCTAATCCTTCCTAGTCATAAGTTTTCCTTGATAAATTGTGCTGCTGTCTCTCTTTCTTTTGGAGAAAGAGGGTATACTCGGCAATTTATCGATGTAGGTGCGTCTGGTTTTAAGTCTATAGCGTGGTCCCATTTCCTTGGTCCAGGGAATCATTCAGATGCTTCTTCTTGGAACACTTTTCTGTATTTATGATATTGTTCTGGGATTTGTTCTTGCCATGTTAGCTTCTTTTTACTACTAGCTTCTACAGCTAGAGTTGTGGCTGTGGTCATTTTCTTAACTCGAAGGATGGTTTCTCCCTTGAGTTTCCCATTATCCCAGTCCAATTCAGGTTTAGCGGCTTCAAAGAAGGGGTATCCCATGATAATGTCGTCTTCTCCTATTCCCGCTACGTGAAAGAGATGTTGGGTCGTCTTCCCGTTGTGTTTTATTGCAATAGAGACTCCTTCTGTGACTTCCCCTTGTTGGAGGGTAGTTCCATCTACATTTCAAACTTTTCGTGGTTTCTTTAGTCTGTAGGTTGGTAGTCCCATTTTCTTGACTACTCTTGGATGTATAAAACATTCTGTGGCTCCTGTGTCTAACAGGGCTTCCTTCTCGGCTCTTCTAGTTCCAATGTACATGGGGAATGATACTTTCATTGCTTTGTTCTTAGAGATGTACATGGAATCCATAATACTTGCCCGAACAAGAGCCGTAGTGCTCAGGCGTTGCCAAAACCCAAATCTTCTCCTAGTTCTGCCATACTTTTGACGAATGCTTCATGTTCATTGTCTCCAAATTCTTTGAGTATGGCTGCTACTTGACTAGGAGTGAGACCTTTCTCTTCTTTTTGAGAAGAAGTCTCTTCTTCTTCATTGGTAACTTTAATCCTTGGCTTCTTGGTGGGACAGTTACGAGCTAGATGTCCTTGTTGGGAACATTCAAAGCATCATCCTTCTTTGCGATGTTTTTCTTTGTCTGCTTCTGTAACTGCTTTAGGCGCTACTGCAGATGTGTCCATCGCATTAGGGTCTCTAGGAGAGGCTCTGGGTCTAGCTGGTTGTCCTCCTGGTCCGGGTCGTCGCCAAAAGAATCCTTGTCTGTTGGTGCTTGGGGGTGGTCCGTAATTGGCGTGAATGGCTTGTTTTCTAAGCCAATTCTTATGATTCCTTTGAGCAGCGTTGCACCATTGTTCAAAGCTTTCTGGGGCATCTAAGTCGATGCATTTGTCGGCTAATGTGGGGGGCATTCCTCGGGCAAACATTAGCATAGCATTTGGATTGTTAAGGTCCAACCCTGCTTGTTTCCCTAATTGAGAGAATGCTGCAATGTACTCATCGATATTGTTTTCTTTCATCTTAAGTTTCCTTAAGTCGTCTTGGGCTCTGACATGAGCAGCGTAATCGATAAATGCTTTCCTGAACTCTCTTTCCATTACTTCCCATACTGTCATTCCAAATGGAATGGCATCTGGTTCGTTTTGGACTTTGTCTAGCCAATCATATTGGCGTAATGCCCATCCATCTACTTTAGGACCTTGCATTAGGGAGAGGAAAAGTGCACAACGTTTGAAGGTATCCTGAGCAATAGTGGCGTCGTTATTCATTAGGATGTACCTTTTGAATTGAATTAGGAATGCTTCTATTTTGTGTCAACTTCCGTCAAAAGGTTGGGGTAATACTCCTTCAAGTCGTTGTCCATTCCCTCCTTCTTTAGGTCCTAAGGTGTCATCTAGTCCATAGTAACCGTCAGCTGGGTCTGGTTGAGGTGGTTCTCTCCACCCTCTTCCTCGTTGAGCAGTATCGGAAGATCTATGTGGTGGGTCTATCAGGTACTGGAAGGGGGTTTCTGGTTCTTTGTGTTCGGAAGGTGTTACACTTGCTGCTCTAGATGGAACTTTGCTTGAAAGAATTTCTGCTCCAGAAGCTCTGAGTTTATCCATATCGAAGGCGGGAACTGGGTCGTGTTTTACATCTAATAAGGGTCTTGCTACCCTTACAGCCACCCATTTCTTTCGATCGGATCAGTATTCAATTTCGAACCAAACTCCTAGATAGTTGGTTACTGCCATTTTAGCTCCTCTGTAGGTGCCGTAGTACCCAGTCCATGGGGCACCATCTTCTCCTGATTGAAGATGTTGGACATTAACTGCCCATCTGGCTGGTACACTATTGTTCTGTTCGAGTTCATCTATCCAGAAGGGGCATGCTAGCCTTCATGCTTCTGAGATAGAAGGGACTACTCTAACACTCAGAGCTTTCCAATCCTTCGCTCCAATACACGGGGTATTGTCTTGCATAGACATGATTTCAAAGCTTGTTCTAATGTCACGCTCAGCCTTGCGTGTCGTAGTCTAAGTCGTTCGTGACTAGTTCTAGCACTAGTAAGGCTTCCTGAAGCTTGCTAAGTTCGAGTTTCAAAGGGGGATACCTTTGAGGAGAAGTCACTTTCTTTAGTTCAGAGGAATAGAACCAATAGAAGCTGAATTGCACAGGAGAACAAGCTTAAGGCAAGTCCTCCTTCATGGTGGGTCTTATATACAGAAGAGTCGAGTCACCAAGAGTCAGAAGTAATCGAGTCATTCCTAGTCGTACAGAGTCATCTACCTAATCGACTCAAGAAGAGTCGATATGAGTCGTTCTACACTAGAGTCACGAAGAGTCGGTACGGAGTCATGTATGTACCGTGAGAAAAGGGAGTCTGAAAGATAAAAAGTAGGTGGTCTTGTGACCATTTCGTGACAGGCACCCTCACACTTCACCATACTATACACAAGCTGCTTACTTTTAGGAGTACACCCATGAAAGCTCGCCAAAGTGGTGGTAGTCCTGAAACCCAGGAAACCAGATTACTCTGCTCCAAAGGCTTACCACCCAGTCAGCTTACTGGAATGCGTTGTGAAACTTCTGGAGAAAATAGTAGCAAAGCAGGTCATGTCAGATCATAACCACATCAACTTGCTCCCCAGTCTCCAGTTCGGCAGCCGAGTCTATAGCAGTGCAGTAGATGGAGCAGCTCATCTCACACACCTGGTGCAATCCAGCCTTACCACCAA